>CAVNYN010233403.1:0-115157 GCA_963692815.1 Nyctanthes arbor-tristis
CCACCCGCGGCCTACTTTCAGAACGTGCAATTCAGTCCCTGATTTGACTTTTTCTTGCGGTAATGGTCCTTTTCAGCTTTTTCTTCGTTTAAGCACGTCCCCAAACTTTTCGACCTATTCATTATGGTCCCCACTCTCTTTAAACATGACACAAATGACCTCTTTCAAGTTCCCCAATGGTGGCATTCGGCCTTCACACTTGTTGACATTGATCTTTTCTCTTCCCACTCCCGAGCCTTCACATCTTGATGCATGTAAAGCTCAATTTGGTTCAAAAATAGTTCTTTTCACTTGTATCATTCCAATTTGAGCTTTTTCACCTATATAAACCATATTCACACAAATTAGGTAGAAATCTGTTCGATTTCATATAGAATTGTATAAGTTAAGAGAAGTATTTTTGCATATAAAATACACTTATCACCTATGCATGTCATTCAACTACGAAAACGACTTTTCGCCGGGTAGCGACCCGAGGAAGACAGATGCCATACTAACATATCAACAGTAGGGAAAATGGCCAGCGGAATTGAAAGAATCAAATCAGCATCCACAGGGAGGAAGCATTGGCGAACCATCTCTACCCTCCAAGAACGAGCATCATCAATAAAATCAGCCACCTTGCAGCTATCCCCCTCTCGAACAGTAATAGAGCGAAAGAAAACGCCACGAGGTAGCCATGGATAGCTAAAAACATCTATTTGACCGCGCCCGCCCAACCTGCCATCGAGTACCACAGATAACCAACTCCTTTCCCTACATTAAGCTATGCCATATGAATGAAGAGTGTTGTCCGTCCCTAGCTGCTAAAACATCATCATTGGGGAGATACTTTGTCTTCAATATTCTTGCTGCCAATGAATCTGGCTTCTCAATTAATCTCCAAACCTGCTTAGCAATAAGTCCTTGGTTAAATTGAACCAAGTCCCTAAAGCCAAGGCCTCCACTAAACTTAGAAGAACACAACTTATCCCAACTTACCCAAGCTAACTTATTCCTTTCACCTGTTGAACCCCACCAAAATTGATACATCTCATAACAAATAGAAGAAGGAATCCAAAATAAACTCATGATATAATTAGGAATAGTTTGAGCAACGGATTTAATGAGTATCTCCTTCCCATCTATAGACAAGAACCTACTTTTCCACCCATTCAACTTCTTCCAAATTCGATCACACAAAAAGGTAAAGCCAGCCTTTTTGTTCCTCTCCGCAATAGCCGGCAGACCCAAATAAATATCATAGTGAACCACCCATTCAATGCCCAAAGCATGAAAAACTTGTTGCCTCGATTGCTGGCCTGTATTTGGAGAAAATGTCACAGCTGTTTTATTAACATTTACTTGTTTACCAGAAGCTCGACTATAACGTTGCAATATTGCTTTAACTCATTTGCATCTCTCGGGGTAGCCCTACAAAAAATAAGAGAATCATCTGCAAAGAACAAATGACAAACTCTCGGATCCCTTCGAGTATATCTCACTTCCGCTATATCTCCTCTGTGCTCTACTTCCTGAATAGCACTAGGCAATCCTTCTGCACACAGAAAAACACAAATACATGGATAGAGAACACCCCTGCCTAAGACCCTCAGAATGAATAACTGAGCCATACAACTCACCATTGATGCAAAAGGTAAAAGAAGCAGTGGACACAAAATCCATAATAAGATTAATCCATCGCTTATGTCACCCCCTCCCCCGGAGCTAATTTTAAAATATTTCCAAATATCATATATCAATTTACAAATTCTGTAGCGGAAGTTTCAATTTTCGCAGTGGGGACGAGACGTACAGAACAATCCAACTGATCTTATCTTACAGAGTTTAACATATAAAGCTAATTATATAAGTTAACAAATTGTTACACTTTTAAGAAAACATTAAAGCTAGGTTTTTCAAGAAAATATAAAAACACCCAAGAAGTTGTATTAATAAATATATTTTATTGATTACTAAAATACGCCAAGTCACTAGAAAACTTTACAGTGAAAAGTGGAATTCTAATCAATATAAAGATTATATCTTCATTTTCTTCTATAGGTTATATGATGTAAAAACATATATACTATATAGGTGGGCATGAAAGTATTAAATTCATAGTAGCTTCAAAGGCAGATTTACACTACATACACGCGAGCACGATCCAACTCCTGGCTTGCCTTGCTCTCCAAATGTTATAGCTTCAATAATCTACAAAAATGCAGTAAGGAAGGGAATGAGTACAAAGTACTCAGTGAGTAGCAAAACCTTTTGATTTACCTTTTATTTGAAAGATTTATTTTCCAGAAAGTCATTCAATGCACAAAACTTTTCAATGCACAGATGGGCCCTATCACTAGTTAAACTACTACCCGTGGTGCGCGCAAGAATCAAATCAATTCAATCATAGCCATGTATAATTAAGTGGATCCACATTTGAATCTCAGTTAACCCCTACTGAAATTCCAAACAGATTAATACAGATACGGAGCAAATACCACACTAATCGTCCTCCATCTCGGAATCATTAGATGACTCCTAGTGTGGCAACAGAGCAGAGGAGAACATATACAAAACGGGTAGAGCAACAAGTAATTCAAAATGCAATATATCAATCTTTCTTTTCAATGCATCAAAATCCGTGTTCATTGCTTTAATTAAATATATGCTTAGTATTTCAAAACATTATCAATGTTAAAAGGAAATTAAAATGATAGTTACTCACCTCAAAGGTTCTTCGAATAATCCCAAATAGAAAAGCGTTATTAAAACCTTGATATTCCTCAATTAAAGCTATTTTTCAAGTTATAATCCTTCTATATATGGTAAGGGACAATTTTCAAAGGACAATTAGAGGTTTTGGTGGGTTTTTATTGGTTTTCTCATTCTCTTGGCCATGTTAGACGAATTTTGGGGTTTGGGAGAACAAAGGAAATAGTTTGAGAGTTTGAGGACCCAAGAGTCCTTTATATAATAGTTGAGATTTAATTGTTTTTAATAAATTTTGAGTTTCGCCAACCAAATTGTGACACGTGGCGCGACGGATACCGTATACTTGGTGGGAATTTCTCTGAGAAGTCTCTCCCCGTTGCATTATCTTTCAATTAAGTCACAATTCCTTAGTTTATGTCAATTGAGGACTAAATTCTTTCTCTATCGTCAATTGAGTAACAATCTTTTAATTTTCTAATACAATTCAAGAATTCTTGTGGCATTTCAAACGGTTCATTGTCAAAATAACATTTACATTATCAATTCTTGGCGTTCAGTTGAGTGACAATTTTGTAACTTTTGATGCATTTCAATATGATCCCTTTGTCATATTCTAATTTTGAATGTTTAATGGGTAATAAGCTTGGAATCTTATAATACAATTCAAGCAATTATTTAATCATTATCAGAATAACGATATATTTGCCTTAAAATTTTACGGGACGTTACAGCTTATGAAACAACATTTTTTGCATAACAGTAAACAAATAATGCCACTCCACCTTATCATAAGCATGGCTCATATCTAGTTTTAACGCCATAAACCTTAATCTACCCTTTTTTCTCAAAGACTATGAATGCATTAATTCGAAGGCAATAATAGCATTATCTGTTATTAACCGCCCAGGAACAAAGGCATTATGACTAGTAGAAATTAAAGGATCAAAAACATGTTTAAGTCTAATAGCTAAAGTTTTAGAGATAACCTTATATAGAGTATTGCAAAAGCTGATCGGGAGATATTCCAACACACGTTTAGGATTCTTTCGCTTGGGAATAAGAACAATCACAGTCTTGTTTACCTCTCTAACAGATTTCCCTGCATTCAAAATATCTAAGCACAGTTTTGGATACCCTGAATTGAAATTTTTTACAACGCATTTGGTAACTGCCACATATTATAATCTGTATTATAATTTGTCACGTGGCATCATTTTATTGGTTTCACTTTTTTCAAAAAATCAAAAAGTAAAAGTCAAGCCGCAATTGTTTACTTTTTACAAAGACAACCAATAAAATAATGAGACGTCGCAGATTATAATCTCATGCATTTACCAAACACTTTGCTAATACTTTATTAAAATACTCCACAAAAATTAAACTATTTTCTGTTTTTATCTTACGCCACCATGTGTTCATCTGATGATAATGTTTTTATTATTAGGGAAGGGTAGGTGTAGTACAAACCCGATACTTCTTACTCAAAAAGTGAGAACTTAACCACTACAGTACATGTTCGACATATAACCACCCTATTTATTATTCAATATTGATTTTAAAAATAAATCAAATAATTAATTAAATCTAATTTGAAAAGTTAATAGATGATTTAGGATTCTATTAAATTAAAGTTCGAGAGATATTTTTTTTTAAGTCTATATACAAACATAGGTTCGTAGTTTGCTCTGATAAAGTATTAGGTCGTGTTAATGTTTGCTTTGAAAACTTCTTAAAATTCATTTTTATAATTTTCGAGTTATAAACAATGTGAAAGAAAAAGATTAAGTCGTGTCACATAATGCATCTTAGGACATGTAAAACTTTGCTCTAATTTTATATATTTATTATAGACTATTAAGTTATGCGCATACGTGTAAATTGATAGTGATGTACACACTAAATTTTTTTTAGCAAACTAAAAAGGGTCTGGATGGACCCGTGGCTACATATTGGGGATGATGGATATGTTGCTTCTGATATGATCCCAGATGGCGAAAATATTACTGTAAACCAGCTCATGTTACCTGGACTTCGTAGGTGGGATATGGCGCTCTTCCGATCTGATCTATTCCATGATACAGATCGGAGCCGTATTTTGCAGGTGCCACTCGGATTGAATGAGGCTCCGGACAAATTGTATTGGAGACCTGAGGCCAGGGGAGTGTATTTAGTCAAAAGTGCATATCGATTGGCTCATACTATGAGTGACGGTGATCATTTTCCACCGGCCAGCCGTCTTTGGAGCTTGATCTGGGATCTTAAGGTGCCTCCAAAGGTGAAGAATTTTCTTTGGCAAGCGACTGCTAAAGTACTCCCAACACTGGACCATTTGTGGCAGAGAAGAATCAATATTGACGGTCAGTGTCTGATTTGCCTTACGGGATCTGAAACAACCTTGCATTGTCTAGTGGACTGCTCATTTGCAAGACGAGTATGGGCAGCATCTTCAGTGTTTTTCCAGCACCAAAATGTGGAGAATTTTAAAGATTGGTTGCTGATTTCTTTTGGTAATTGTGATATAGATACGAGGGAAAGGATGTCAATGCTTTGTTGGGGACTCTGGCATAATAGAAATGAGGTAGTGTGGCAAAGGCGATCTCTTCTGCCTCATCGTATGATTTCCTTGGCTAACATTTTGTATAACCAATGGAAGGAGGCTCGGATTCCCCCATCCTCAGAGCATGCCCGATGCTGCCCCGTCTTCTCAATGCTGGCAACGGCCGGCTGCTGGAGCTCTCAAGGTTAATGTGGATGCTGCTACTTTTGCCAGCCAGAATAGAGTAGGGGTCGGTTTGATTACGCGAGATGAGACAGGTTCCTTCTTGGGCGCCAAGACTATTCGGTTGGAGGGTTTATATGAGGCGAAGGTGGCCGAATTGATGGGAGTTCGCGAGGCCTTATCTTGGATTAAAGAGATGCAGTTAACACGGGTTACAATTGAGATTGATGCACTAGTTGTGTATGAAGTCATTTGTTCCTCTTATGTTGATTTATCCCCTTTTGGCTTAGTTCTTGATGATTGTAAACTTTTGATTATAGAATTCGATGGCTTGGAGTTCAGTTGTGTTAGACGATCTGCGAAACAGGCTGCTCATACGCTTGCTAGAGCAGCTGGTTCTATGTCATGTCCTAGTTTGTTATTTCACTCGCCCCTTAGTATTATTGTTGATGTACTGCTGTCTGATTCCATTAATGAATAAGATTTCTTCTTTAAAAAAATGTATTTTTAACCAAACTAAAAAGAGTTGTGCTATTTGAACAAAAAGTTGTAAAAAGGTTTAAATAAAACTAACGCATGATAGGATTTTATTTTTCAACACATTATATCACGTTTATATTAATGGTAGTCACATGGACTATACGTTCTTTTTTGTTTTTTACTTTAGCCAAATAGAATTAGTCAACTAGAAACTATGGTGGCAATATAATTACTTCTTTTTTTTTTTAATTAAAGCTCCCAAGAGCAAGCGGTAATGATATTTTTAAAAAAATGGAACAAGCTCTAATGGAGTGCTGTAAACTCGGCCATGACTAATCTGTTTGAGGCTAATCTGTTCGAGTTTGGAGCTGTTACTGAGGATTGCAAAGTTCTTATCCAACAGTGCGCTTGGCTTATAGAGTCCAATTTGTTAGAAGAAATTGTAATCCTCCGGCTCAAGAGATGGCCAAAGTTTCTTGTTCTTTCAACACTCCTATGATTTGGAATGAGGCGTGTACATTCCCGTGGCTAGAGATAATCAATAAATTATTACTTATTTAAAAAAAAAATGAAAAAAATGGGACAGGCTCTAATGAAGTGGAATTTCGAGCAAAGAATTGCGACTTCCTGCTAAAACGCATTGACAAATTACCGGTGTCAAGTAGTTTCTCGAAGCGGGATCCCACTGTAGTTAACCTTACCTGAGCCCGTGACAGTGTGCCGTTCGCACCACAATTTCCGGCGCTCAAATCATTCATCCAGAAAACGCGAAAATCAAATCGATCAAATACAATCTCTCTGATTGAATAATTATTCTTCAATAATTATCCACCAGTCGCGAATTTATTAATTGACGATATAAGAGGAAAATGCCTCCGAAACAGCAATCGAAAGCGGATTTGGCGAAGAAGCAGAAGATTATCGAGGATAAGACTTTCGGTTTGAAGAATAAGAACAAGTCCAAGAATGTTCAGAAATACGTCCATTCCCTCAAACAATCCGTCCAGCCCAGACCTGACCCCAACAAAATCGATGCCAAGGTCGAAATTCATTGCGTGTTTACGAGCGGATGATGTTTGACTGTTGATTGATTTTTTTTTTCTTTTTTTTGGCCCTAAAACTTTTTCTAGTGCATCATTTTGTTGAAATTAACAGAAAAAGAAGGAGGAGGAGAAGGCAAAAGAGAAAGAGCTCAATGAATTGTTTAAAGTTGCAGTGAGTCAGCCCAAAGTTCCTGTTGGTAATTGCTCCAATTAGTATTTCCTGTATAATCTCCTTTTATTTATTTTTTATTTTTTATAATGCAAGATTGGTAGCATTATAGAAGCTTAAGCCCTTGTTGATAAAGCTTTTTTTAGATTATTCGGAAAAAAGATGATTTCTTTTGGATGCTAAAAGGTTTCAAATTATGGAGAAAGTATGAGTAAACATGCAAAATTATGTTAATAAGAGAATGAGATTCTGAAAAAACTTTTATCAAACTTTAGGGTGTTTGGTACACATCTCTGTCTACTAGGTATTCGTGGCTATTGCTCGGTGTTACTTTTAATTGATTGATTGATTTGGTTTGGTTTTTTTGGTTGGATAAGCTGGAGATATAGATTCCAGAAATTGAGGATCATAATTCCTGTTTGCATCTTCTAGCTAATATAAATAGTCATGACTAAATTTTGTGAGAATCACGATTTGGCGTATCCAGGTGTTGATCCAAAGTCAATATTATGTGAGTTCTACAAAGCCGGACAGTGTGCCAAGGGTTTTAAGTGCAAGTTCTCTCACGACTTGAATGTTCAGAGGAAAGGAGAGAAGATTGATATTTACAGCGATAAGCGTGATCAAGGTTTATAGCTAGAGATTCTCCTTCGATTATTAAGAATTCCTGATCAGATCATTTTGCAACTTTGACCGTGTTTGTGAATATTGCTTATTTGTTTAATAAAGAGAAAGAAACGATGGAGGACTGGGATCAAGAGATGTTGGAGAAGGTTGTCCAATCAAAGAGCCAAGAGTACCAAAAGAATAAGCCTACAGATATAGTAAGTTTTTATTTATTTGAGTAATGATACACCTTCCCGTTAGTTTACGGGTTAGTTCACCCGCTGACAATATTGCCCTTCAAAAATTTAAATCTCAAGCAACCCAAACGCCTTAATTGACATATTTGCCCTCCAATTTCTCTCCATAAAATGCCTTAATTTTTGTCAACCAGGAATTAAAAGGGAGGTTTATCATTACTCATTTTATTTTCCCCAGCATCTTCTCTTACTCAGGACTCAGATAGTATTCTGTTGCTATTTTTATCTTTTTAATTTTCATAGTCCATAATTTGTTGTTTTAATTACTGTTGATATCTATATCCTTTCTTTTTCATTTTAATCAATCTGAGTGAGCTGCAAAGATGCTATGAACTGATGGGAAATTTTCAAATTCTTTTTCATACAAGATATTGACTCGTGGATAGAGCACTTGTAGTTTAACAAGAGGGGTAGACGCCCTCTTCTGTTTCTGTTGATTGTATTGTCAAATAATTACATCTTTTTTTCTTTCTTCAATTTAATGTGTTATTATTATTCGGCCATTTAACTATTCTCTCGGATGGTAGGATTGTAACTTCAGGCCATTCTGAGCCTAATTGAGATCTCAACTGAGATACATCATATATATGTAGACATCAACAGAATAATAAAATTAGTAATACGATGAAGAATGGATGGGAAGTCGATAAAACCCTGGTCCTTTAGTTAAAATAGGGAAATGGTATTATGGTGAATTAGTAAAGTACCTGGTCACTAGTTATAAATGGGGCAAGTTTCCTTTTCAGGAGAACTCGGCTTTGTTCTGGGAGAGAGTTGAACCCTCTCAAATGCTCAACATTCTTATTGTAATTCAGTTTAGTCTGTAATTCATCAAGTGATCTATCTCTTCAATCTTCATTGCAATTACAAACCAGATTCTATCAAATGGTGACAGAGAACTCAACATGGATACTGGCAGCAATGGCAAATGGGTGACAGTTTTAGCTTGATAATGATAAATTAGAAGATGCGTGGATGATTGGGCTAATGAAAGCAAGGGAGAAAAGTGAGGAGGAGAAGCTACCAGGGGTCAGAATTGCACAGCTGACGGGGAATTCTATTGGAATTTGATGGTAGGGATGTCAATGCATAGGTACTTTGAGTGGAGTATCATGTCACCGTGAATGATGTAACGGAGGATGAGGGACGTAGCTGATTGCTTTGTTGGATAGTCCTATTTTGGTTTTAACTGTTGGATTGATACTGCTACAAACAGGGGGAGAATTGAAGGCCCTGCTCTACTCTGAGTCATTGTCTTTTTAATGGGAGGTAGTTGCAATAAGAAACATGGTGTTTCAGTTCACAGACAGAGAGAGAGAGAGAGAGAGAGAGAGGAAAGATGGTGTTTGGGGAGCTGGAGAAGAAGGTTGAACAAATTGCAGCAGAGAAGAAATGGATGAAAACGATTAATCTGCAGGAAGAATTTGAGGGATTGGGAATTGGGCCACTTCCTGCTGTGCATCATGCCCAATCGCTGGAACTATGATGTATTCCGGCTTGTGGATGACATATGCTATGGTAGGCGCTAGCATCAATGCCACGTAGTATAAGGTTGAGGGCGTGGAAGATCTGCAGAGCCAGGTTTGCAATGAATATCATTTGAGTTTTGATCAGCAGTAGCTATTTAGTGCAGGGTTCAGATTTGAAGAAGAGAGAGCATGGATTTGATAGGGATTCTACCATTGGTGACTAGCCTTCCACTGACTCCAGCAGATCTTGATATGGGGACAGAGTAGGACCCTGTGAATTAGCTATAGCAATTACATGGAGGAGATATATCCTGCACTTTTCAGTGAAATGGAAGGCCGTGAAGTAGGGAATATGAACCTAACTTTGCTTTATAATATTGAAAGATATTATGCTAGTGAGGGTTGAATCATTGCATACTTGTTCCAGGTGGCCTCAATTGCATGCCACTTTTTATCTAATAATAATTGCTTATTCTTTTTATTTTCCTGTTACTTTGTGAGTTCCTTGTGACTGTATTACTGTTTATGTTCCTGACATTCTTTTGACATAGATCATTTTTTGGCATCTAGTCTAATCTAGTTCTCAACATCACCCCAGGGAAATAAATAAAATAATAAATAATCTTTCTGCAGGTGTGTAAATACTTCTTGGAAGCAGTGGAAAAGAAACAGTATGGTTGGTTTTGGGTCTGCCCAAATGGTGGTAAAGACTGTCACTATAGGCACGCACTTCCTCCTCGATCTGTTCTAAAATCTCAGATGAAGGCTCTGATAGAAGAGGAATCTGAGAAGATCCCCATAGAGGAAGAGATAGAAAACCAGGTCAGCTTAGGACATTCTTCTATTACTTGTGTTACAACTTCCTGAGATCATTCTAATTGAATTTGTTGGCTAATTAGTTTAATATCCCATTTTCAGCGTGCCAAAATAACTGCTGCAACTCCCATGATTCCAGAGTTATTCATGCAATGGAAAAAGAAAAAGATGGAAGAACGAGAAGCTGGGTTGGCTGCACAACGAGCAGAGAGAGCTAAGAATGACCGTATGAGGTACTGTTCAACCCTTTTTGAGTGAACACTGAACGCTCACGTTGGATATATTTGCTTGTATGTTAGAACCTAAATTCAGTATTTAATTTATTTGTCTCCTGTCTTTCGCAGTGGCCGTGAGCTGTTTCTATCAGATGCTAGCTTGTTTGTTGATGATGTTGAGGCCTATGACAAATATCAAAGAGAAGAAGGAGATGCAGAAGAGAAGGTAACAATTTTGCCATTTGCCGAGCTATGTTTCATCAAATATTATAACTTGGAGACATAAAGAATTTGTGTGAGCCATAAAATTCTATGATAGGCATTTTGCTAGAAATATTTAATTGCTTTTATTTTACATAAATATAATATTTTTGGAAGGGGGAAATGTGACCAGCGGAAAATCAGAATATTAGACTAGAGGAGCCAATTCAAGTTTGAGCTCACTTGAAAAGATTAGATGCTTGAAAATGGCACCATACAAGAATATCCAGTTTGCCTGAACCCTAGGAGGTGCTGCTGGTCACACAGAGAGGATATATGATGGAGCTAAAAGTTTCATAGATGTACTGGACGGCATTGCAAATGACAGAAATACAAGTACATGGAAAGTGTGGGTGGTAATTTCATAAGTTTATTGTTGAATAATATTGTGAAAATGTTGAGGGCGTTCTAAGAAGTTCATCTTTGAGAGGCGAATTATTTTCTGAGTCTAGTTGGAAGTGTGCTAGACTAATCACACTAGACTTAATTGTACATAGAATGCAAGCCTGTGATGATTTTTAATCAATGAGAAACCTGTTCGCCAGGTTTTCTCCCGTAGGCTGTATGCTATGATCCATTGATAAAGTAACTGGAACTAGCTACTAAGTATCCATGTATCGGACACCAGTGCATGTTTGATATGCTGTGTGTTTGATTTTCTAACATTGTGCACATTACTGATCTTCTGCCTACATGATATCAAAATGTTGCTGACGTATGCAAATAATAAAAAGAAAAAAGAAAACCGAGAAACTAATCTCTCCTGAGTCCTGTCAAATGCTGAACATTTCCTTAGGAAAATTACAAGCCGCTAATCTGTGACCGGCTGGTGCAGTTGCGATAAAAGTTGGCACAACCAGTGTTGTGGTTTTTCATTTCAAGAGCTTGAAGCATGATGCATACTAAAGCATTGAGAAAATAACTTCCTTGATACACTTCCTCTATCATTATATGTATGAATTGCATTACTCTTTTCTCTCTCTTATTAATTGTGAAAACAATGAAAGGGAATAAAATGGATGTCATTGGCTTATTACTCTTTATTTGAAAGCAGTTTTGGACTATAACTTTTACATCAATTTAAACCTTATCCTCTCATTTAAGTCGAGCTTTATGGGTTTATAAATCAATTTTGATTGTTAATTATGTTACCATTCAAGCTCACCGCCAACCTCAATTTAAGTTCGAAATTCAGAGTTGTTTAATTGCTTTACTATGTAAAAATTTAAAAAAAATGGAATTTATATTAAACCTGAAATAAAGTAATAATTAACTATTGTTTTTTGAATAAAATAATAATTATTATGATCATCATCATCATCATCATGAGATGTTGGTTATTTCTTGAAAATCATTTATCATAGTAACCAAGCTATTAAAAAGCGTAAAGCGTGGCTAAGCGGGGAGTTCGAAGCTTCAAGCTTAAGTGAACTCTTTAAAACATTGGTCATAGCAGTTACATCTTGAAATAAAAATCTAATGTCAGACTTGTTCTCGTACAAAATCCAAACTTTTCTGCCTCTAAAATAAAGAAATCAATCACAAGATCCAATGTGATTACTTGGCTATGTCTACTTTTATGCCTTTTAAACAGAGATCAATTGTAGGATCCAAGGGAGTGTGTGTTGACATTTTGCTGAAATTTACTAGATTTGTGCGCTTCAGACTTTCCATCCACGATGCATCAATCATAGAATTCAGTGTATCTGTATCAAACTTATATTCTTTAGTCCATGTTCAACAATGCAATCGACCTTTACTTTAGTAGTCTTGTTTTCTTAAGGAGAATCTATTATAAGAGAGTTTGTGACAAATTTCTTCTCAGCTTCATGATGCTCTTAAGTGGATCCTGTTTGGTCTAAACAAAATGGGACTAAGGAAACTAACTACAATGTGTTGTTGCGTTAGAGTTTGAAGCACCAGAAATTTGGTAATAGAAAGTTCAATTTTATGGTTGATGCACTACTCTTTGGAGCGATTATTAGTGCTGTAAATTTTGGTAGAACGGCGTTAGAAAATGCATATTACCTAGGGATTACATTGTAATTGCTTTTTTTGTTTTCCATTTGGTAGAGAAGCATGTATGAAGTTGCAAAACCTGCAGAGAATATGTTTAGTTGGTGAAGATTACTATCTAAATTGCATTGTTCATGCAACTGTACCTGCTCTAAACTTAGGAGTTAGGACTATGTAGTTCTTGTAATTGGATGGGTTTGCACTGAATTTTAGATAGTATGAATTCGAGTTAATACGAGCTTGTTTCACTGAAATTTATAGCAAGATTTGGTGCTGCATTTCAGTGTTTAAAAAACTGCACTTTGAGGTGTAAGCCTCACTGTGAATTCTAAAAGAAAAATGTCAAGATAGAAGTAGAAAACAAGCATGTTTGACCATGAACAGAAGTTCCCAAAAGACTAGAAAAAGTTCAAATACCAATGTAAGGATTGGACAAGTGTTGTGGTTGTCTTTTGTTTTTTGTTTGAATTTATCATTTATTTTTCATTTACGCTAACTAATATAAGTAGATTTCTAGTCTGACTTATTAGTGGTTGATGAACATGGAGAGTTCTCTCATCCGTGAAGTACTATTAGTGGCTTGCATTGCTTGTATAAATAGGTATGGTGATAGAATTAGGATTAGTTTAATGCATCCAAATTGACTAGGTACTATGTTGCACATGCAGTAGCATTGCTTCCAAATTTTACCAGTAGCTACACCTGTGTTTGGAGTTATGTGAACCCAAGAAACTCATGTATTACAGTGCCATTTTGTATGGGCTATAATAATTTGGTAAAAAGGAAAGGTGGAGTTTTGTTATGGGTTATATAACATTGGTAGTAGTTGTTGGATACTTGTCCAACGGAACATGTTAAAATTGATTCTGATTATATATGTCCTAAGCACTGTTTCTTCCTACTAAATGCTTTTCATCTAAGATTCTGCATCCTTTGGTTTTGTCCTTTTTCTCCATCATTTTTCCCCACCTTTTTTGGGTGCTTCTCCTGAATTTGAGGGTGTAAGGAGTTGCCAGGATCCGTCTCAAAATCAAAAGTAGAACTTCCCTTGGCAGGGAAAGTTGAAGAAAACATGTTATGACTAATGATTTGGTTGCGTTGGTTTATGCTAGTAACCTTTTGTACCATGAATGGTGGTGTTACTCCTTGCCATTGTGATATTTAAATGGTTGTAAGAATCCAAATTGTGTTGGTTCTTTTTTATGGCCTAGAGCTGAGCAAAGTTGACGAACAACTCTCTTTGCCTAGTCTTATTTCTTATGTGTCCTATCCTGGCTGCTGTTCTTTTTTTTTTTTTTTTGGTTTTACGCTTTGAGCTATTTAGGTAGCATTTTCTACGTTACCAATTTCAGGTAGATAAAGGTTCCAACATGGACGAGCCAAGTTCAAGTTCTTCCCCAACAGCTGGAGGTGACACCAAAGATGATGCTGATAATGACATAGATGAGGACGACGATGACGATCTCGATATGGATGAGCTAAATGAGCTGGAAGCTAGCCTGTCAAAAACAACATTACAAATCAAAGAACCAGGTAATGTGTGACCGGGATCGAGGCAGAAGAGAAGATGCTCTTTAGTCCCATTTCATACTCAGATACTGCTCAATTCCGGATGCCTGCTAATGTTGCTGTCGGAAAGGTATAGTAATTGCTCCTGTGCTTGACCGATATAGCATAGTTAGTAAATCTTTTAGGTGAGTTGTTTATCCTTCTGAACCTTCGTACTTCTGCTTTGTGTCCTATATTGGGGTCAATTTTCTCTAGTTAAAGTGACGGGGTCGTGGATACGGTTGTCTTGCATAGTCTTCTGGGTACGGAGTGTCTTTTTACCTTAATGGGCTAATTATGAATTTGGAGGGTGCTCTTGTGAATTCGTCTCGATTTACAAAATTAATAATGAATGACATGATATTGATATATGGTCCTTGGTCTTGCTCTCCAGCCAAGCAAGAAACCAAATCTATGACATGGCAGAATAGGCTGGGATGTGATGGTGAGGAGCAGATGTTTGTTTTATTGGTCGCGTCAAAAGGTGAGAATAACAAATTCTTTCTGATTCGTAACCACAAATGGGTGTTGGTTGAATATCTCGAATGGAAGTAAGAAACAATGAAAAACAACAAATATTTGAGGAAAAACTAGTAAAGTTTTATTCAAAAGTGTCTAAGCTTCGTAACTCTGGACTCTAAATAAAAGGGTATAAATGGATCTTTTAAAGACTAAGGTAAATAGAAAATAAAGCGGACCAAAACAACTATATTTTCCCTAGTGGAAATCACGCGTGCACGTGATGCTACGTGAATGCACATGTGGATGTTACGTGAATGTGATGTGTGGGTCATGTAGCACTCATGCGGTAATCATTTCTGTACTGGAGGGTCTATGTGGATGTTTGATTCTCATTAGTGACATTGATTTATAATGAGAAATTATAATAAAGTAAAATGAGTGGTATTGATTTAATAAAATTTTGAAATTTATGGTTATAAGTGAGCAGTTATCAAATCAGTGGTAGGTGAAATTATAAAGAGAATTAATAAAGAAAATCAAATAAGGCTAAACTCATTAACAATCAATAATGTGGGAGAACCATAATAGATTACTGATAACTAGAAAGAATTTGAATGAAAGGCCATCAAAAAATCCATATGCAGTAACCCAAGTGTTACAGATGTGATAAATAAACTTGGATATATGTGAAATGAGTAACTAGATCTAAGCATCTACGGTGAATGTGTTAAATAAAGTTTTAGTGATATATGTTAGTTAACAATTAAAAAATATAGTTACAATGGAGTTGTTGGTAAAATTGAATCTTTTTAATGCCAACTTAAAATTGTTGATAAAGTTAACAACTATTTTAAATTTTAACAACAATTTTAACAACTAAATGTGACATTATTGATTTATTTCTTGCAGTAATTGTTAACTATTTTCTTTTTTGCCATGTAATTGTTGACTATTGAATCTTAGAGGAATAAAATATATAAAAATTGACCAATAACTTTTATTTGTAATTAAATTTAACACTTCAATTTAACATCTTTAGTTATCAATAATTAATAACTAGATTTAGAATGCCTACAAGTCACTTAACAAGCACTTAAAGTTCCTTTTCTATCTTTTTTTTCTTTGGCTTATGTGGCATGTTAAATTTAACAACCCTATTGTGGGTGCTCTAAGTCTACCACACGTTTTAGATGCAAATCCTGAATATAATGACATTGTAGAATAGTCGACAATGGAGAGGAAAGAGAGGAGGACGATATTGATGATGCGTGTGGAGACGACACACGAGATCTTGCGTGCATTGTGCTAAAAATCCTACCGCTCGCCTATTCAAGAAGAAATAACCCAACACAGAAAAATCTTTCAAGTCAAGTGTTGAGTTAGTGATGCAGTTTGTACTTTGATCATTAATTGTCATCATGATGTGATTAGTTGATCATTCAAAGCTACCAGATGAATTACTAGATTATAGCAGATGTATCATATAGGTAACATGAACTTGTAAAGTACCTTTTCTACATGAAATTTTTACAAATATGAGGTTACTACTTGTGACGTTGTAGAGATGGATGCTTGTCGTCCATTACTCAACCGACCATTGCAATTCGATGTGGATTCATATATGAGGGCAGGGAAAATAGTTACTTGTTTAAGTGGCAGAATAAGAAGATTACAAATCCAACGGGCAATTGTTCCTCTCATGTGAAAGAATTTGGAGGGACATCTACTTTTTGCATCTAAAACGTGAGTCACGAAAGGAGTTCCAAGAATATATATATATATATATATATATATAAACCTCTGTATCAAGATGACAACTCCATGTCAGGTTTTCTGAAGTGGAAAGGAATAATGCAAAACAACTGGAAGAAAGATCATAGATCAATTAGAAAATGATTAACACCAAAAAATAAAAAATGGATCCAAATGTGATAGAACAAAGGGGTTCTAGATTCTAGAAGCTTCCATATCTAGTTTTCTAAATGTGTATTCTTTGTTTATTTTTTTTAATATAAATTTCATCGTTCTAGGATTTTTTTAAATAAGCTACATGATCTCTAATTATAGAATAATTACCTACAAATAGTTAGTCACGGCCTATGGCAGGCGTGAGCTTCCGGATACCCTTTGACTAGTGTCATCAGAAACCCTCTACATTAGGCTCTAATGCCACCTGACGTAGAACGGAAGCTAAAGTAATAACAAAATTTTGTTCTTAACAAACAAATAAGCATTTCTCAAATATTGCTTAGACGGATTTAAGAAATAATGAGAACCAACAAAAAACCATATGGCACTTTTTCACTCTATAAGAGAGGTTAGCTCTTCATAGTCGGACTGATCACTATCTTCCCAATATATCTTTTTAATCTACACATTTCTTGCCACGTGTATGGCAACATTCTTTTGTCCAATTAAATTTGCTCTTGCACAGGGGACTCATGTGGAACACTAGGAAAAGAAAATACTGGTTCAGCAAGCCATTTTAGGTGCAGTTGAGTTTATCTGGATCAAACAGACCTCACAAAGTAATAAGACATCCAAAAAACTGTAAATGCGCCGTTTCTCAGTTACATCAAAGTATAGATCAGACATCTCTTAATAAGCTCTAATTCTAAGCATCTACAAGCATAATTTTTAGACACTGATACAGCTTCTGACCCTCATATATTTGGGTGTGCAATACACCAATCTTGCACAATCCCACCTTGTAAAACTTTGTTCTAGGCCATGGGAAGATAAGACTGGAGGGCTTACTCATTTGATCCTTGTCAACTTCTATAAATCATTGCCTTTTATCTCCGTCGTCTCTGATCTGTTATGAGGTTCTACGAGCTTAAGCTGTTTACGGTAATACTTAAGGCGGTAACTGACAAGTGAAGGTCCAAACATACCAAATAGCCCTTTATTGTTGAAAACAGTTTCAGCATCTGCTCTTCTCTTGAAGAACACTTTTACCCGCTTGCTTTTACTCAGTACCTCAGTCTCTGACTCGATCAGAGGTCCATAATGACTAAAAATCTCGTTCAGATTGGCTATTGAAGGAATGGATTCCGTATTTGCAAAGGTAAGGATCAGCGCCATGGGAGTAGATCCGTTAGATTTCTCTTCTGTAAGAGGAGATGGATTTTCTGTTTTGAAATCCAAAAAAACATCATTTTCTTGTTGATCTCTTGGATTTGCTCGCATATTGACAGCAGCTTCTGGTTCAAATAGCAACTGATCTTCAGAGAAGTTCTGAATTACTATATCTTTCCAATAAGCATCCTCTGTTCCCGCATATCTGGATATATCTGTAGCCTCGGAGATGGGTATTTGTATCTCCTTGTGCTTCCGAGCATGCTGTTTGAGTTTTCTTGAATTTTCATTTTCAAGACAATTTGAATTCCGGAACTCACAAAGCAAACTGGCCATTGAACCTAAAAAGTCATTACCTTTATTTGGATGTTTTGCAGCCAAACATAGCTTTGAATGAATCTCAGTTGGAGCAGGATTATCAGTTGGAACCATTTTCTTACCATGAGACATGCAACCAAGGTTCAGAAAGGGGAGACCAAAGTTTGCCACTTCTCCACCACTTCCAGCTGTGTCTTGACGAGAACTTCTTTCACCAAGGTCAAGTGACCTGCCTGCTTGCTCCCCAACTCTAATACACGTGTCCGGTTGTAGATATTTTTCACCAAATGGCCTAGAAGACATAGACTTTCTTCTTTTCACTTCTGAATTACATGGTAGAGATACAACTACTTCAAGTTCTTCTAGAGAAGAAACCTTCATCCTGCTGGTATTCCTCTGAATTTTATCCACACCATTTAGTAAAGTTGGGCTGCTCAAGGCCATCACGTCTGACACACGTCTTTCACTTTTTAAGCGGTTCTTAATCCTGTCAGAGCAGTACTTCCTTTTCTGAGAAGAACCATCTAGACGAATTGGCCTTTCTGTTTTAGATAGATCTGCACCCTTGAACCCTGGAAGCTCTCCCCTCATTTCCAATGAGTGCCTCTTGCCACCGTGTTCAGTAATTTGATCATCATGATCCAACAATCCACTGAGCCCTTCAAGAAAAGGAAACTCATGATGACTCTTCCATCTATTGAAGGCCAGAAACTGAGCTTTTACTGTCACAAATTCCAATCTATCAATTTTAGAACGTGGCGCTTCAGCCAATGACTTCAGGGATTGAACAAGTTTCGTAGGCGAAGATGAGATTGCAAAGTCATTTGTGCCATCTCTTATACTTGATCCTTCTCCAATACCAACATTACCAACCACCTGGGAATTTCTCTCATTATGCATCACCTTTAGTAAGCATGGACATGAAATGGCAATCTTAATCCGTCCAGCAAGCTCATCTAAAGCACAATTCACAGCATGACAGAGAGCTTCATTGTTGCTGCTGTGTTTTTCCATTTGAGAGAAGTACATCCTGAATGGCTTTATTTTTGATGGCTCATTCCATGCCAAATTCAGACTGCCAAAATATGAAATCAAATAGCTGTCTTTCTTAAAATACTTCATGGCTCTCTCAGATGCAGCTGAAGGTTCAACTATCTGTCCGGGCCACCATGGATGGCTCCTAACTTTGCCCCAAACTAGATCCGAAACATAATATTGGCCTTCCTTTTCCGTTACACAATCTTCTCCGCGTCTTTCAGGTATCAGCATGCCAGGTATATTCTGCATTCCCTCCAACTTTCTATCAGGCACCAGTTCATCACTAGCTAAATATTGCTTAACATTTGGACCAGCTTCCTCCCCAAGACTAACTGGATTCGTCTCATCCAAAGCCTTGTCAACCACAGTTCCATTCATGCCAATTTCATTTGCAGAGATTGGCCCCTCAAATATACCAAACTGTTCATTCAAATCCACGACAAAATTCGGCTCTCTTCCAACCACTTCCATAACATCCAACGACTCCGGCCCATTATCAGCAGAAAACAAGTCTGCAACATTAGTTTCACTAACCGCCACCCTAGCCTCCCTAGCTGAGTTACCATCGACTCTCAATCCAGTCAAAATTTCATTCCATGTATCATCCCTATTCAAATCCACATTCAAACCCATATCAGCTCCACCTTCTTTCCCAAAAACCTCTCAACTTACGCCGTACCCAACAATACGCTGGCCTCCTCCAAAACCCTAACGCTCTCAATTGAAAACTCACAACTTATCCGGCCCAAATCCCCGGAATCTTCATTAGGGATATTTACTCCTAACTTTCAATGCACCACCATCAGAACCACTTCCGGCCTGCGCGAAATCCAGCTCGATACTATCAACATTTGCTCAAATCCCGAAAGGTATTATTCATGGATCAAAATATTCATTGACAAATACTTGGAAAAATAACGCTTATACAGCATATATGCATCTAAACTAGCAAATTATACAAAAACATAACCGAAAAGAAACGAGAAAAAATTACCTCTGATCGTCGAAGGCAGGAAATTCTAATTGAGAAAGGAGAAACACCAAAACAATAATTGATTGCAGATCACCTCAACTCACTGTATAATCCATAAACAATATCATTTCTCTAGGGTTTTCAGTATCGATGCATAAATTGCTATGCGTATCAGGTAGAAATCCAGCTAGATGCCGCCTCCCGTGGACGATGGCGAAGTGTTTGTGCTGAAACTCTGAAACTACGTCGTTACAATACTACCTTAATAATAAACTAATAACGTATGAATTTCAATTGGAGTCATCGAACTTTAGTGAAATATATAAATTGGGTCTTATACTGCGATTTCTCTCCTTTCGTGAAGATTTCAATTTTTTTTTTTTTTTAAAGCGTGAAGATTTCAATTTGATTTCAAATTTACAATCATGTAGACTCAAAATGTAATTAGAAAAATAACTCATTAAAATTTTCGTAATATCTACATAAAATACAAGTTTCCTATGACATGTGTTCGTCATTAATTTAACAAATTTATATTTTGAAATAGAAGTAGAAGACTAATGGAAACTTAAATTAGAAAAATATGTACGTTTTTGTACTTTTGAGATGTGTGTTGCGTAGCGATTGTCATGTTAGATTACTGAGAAGATCTGTTGTACTAAGATTTCATCTATTTGTTCCTTAAAAAAAATGGATTTCATCTATTTGAAAAGCATCAAACAGTGATGTGCTAAATTAACATTTAAACTGTGCTAAATTAACATTTAAACTTCCCAACCTCATATATGGTCAATATAGAATTGTTGAATTTTATAGACGTGATTTTTCTTTGTTTCCTTTTCTTTTTTTTTTTTAATTTCATTTAGTATTATTTTTTATTATTGGAGAATTTGTGGTTTAAAAGTAACAATGGCAATGGGTGGATGCCGGTCGGGAACCCCTATCTCCGTCTATCTCCGTCCCAGGCCTATTTAAAAATCTCCATCCTTGTCTTGTCCCCATTTATTACGGGCCAGGGATGGGACAGAGACGGGGATGGCCGGGTCAGGATCCCATTCATCCCTGTTTAATCCTCATTTCGACTGAGAATTTTTTTACAAATTTACATGATTTTTTTCAGCTAATTGGGAGGTAAAGCAATACTTGTTGTTTGACACTCTAACTAGGTGGCTGGCGATGTATAAGTTTCTTTTTTGGTATAAGATCCATGGTGTATGTCCTATTGTATGCAGATTGGATTCAATAATTTCTTATAGTTGCACGATGTCTGGTGCGACATCATCAAACTGAGATTTCATTTCTGAAAACTCAAGCCTAAAGTTAAAAGGGAAATAAATTGCAAGCTGTGGGAGAAGTTTTCGAACAAGATCCCTTGGCTAAGCAAACCACTTGGAGCTCGGAGTAAGGCCAATCGCTGGACTAAGACTAACAAACCAACCATTCCTTATCAAGCAAAGGCCCAACAAAAGATGTTAGGCTCCTCATAACACCACCTATTGCCATTTGCCACATTATTGAACCGATATTTCATTTCTTAAAACTTTAAGGCGCCTCATAACTCTTCGCGAGGATGCCAAGTGCGCCTCTAAATTGCCCAATGTGGTGCGTGGGATAGTTATTGGTGGAATTAGCTTGTTAATTAAATTACAATTTGAAAAAATATCCCATTATATAAACAAGTCAATATTCTTGTAATTTTTAGTGTGGGATTCTTAAACACAGTCATTTAAACTATATTGCCCTACAGCATGAGCCTAAAGAATTTGGGGACTTTTCCATTTCACACACACCTAAATTGCATACGCCCAACGCAACACTCAATTTATTCAACAAGGTATCTATCTATATAGCATCTATAATAATACAATTGCAAGCAAAAGTCTTTGTCCACGCATTTCGGTAATCTTCATTTTCTTTTTATTGTCTTCTTTTCTAAATTTTCTACCTTCTCATTTTCCTTATTTTTTTATTTTATATATGTTGATTTTTATTATTGTGTTTTCCTTGTTCTTATTTTTATATACATTTTATTTTGTGGCTTTCCAAATTACACGGGATCTTATTTCTTTATTATCTTGTGAGAAATTCAATTCCATATTAAACTTGTCATTTATTTATCTATATATGATACATATTAAACTTTGTCATTTATTTATCTATATATGATACAGGCAAAGTCTTTGACTTTTTTCCCGTCTCGATCACTCGCGACCCATTTTGGTAAACTTTATTTTCTTTGTTTGACAAGTTTGATAGTTTGTGTTTGAAAAAAGGGGTATAAGTTTCAATCTGGCTAAAAAGTCTTACCTATAAAGTATTATCTCTTATTAAGGAGTCTTATAACTTGTGTGGCAGAAATCTAACAAAAGCGGCCCTACCAACAAGGGGGCCGCTTTCATTATATTTCCGCTACCTAGCAGCCTTATTTATCTCCTTAGCAAATTTTGTATAAGTTTTGCGTGTGATGTATTGTTTTTACTTGTGATAGAGTGATAATATATGTTTTTGGGGTAACTCAAAGAGGCAGATTGAACTAGTAGCTTTGCCACTGCTAATAACGAATTTTGGGCGTTTGAACCCATCTACTTTGTTTTTTTACATTTTTCCTATTTTGTTTGAGCCAATATTTGTATTCTAGGTCTGTTTGTTAGTCCACTATCTGTATATAAATTAAATGAAAAGAGCTCTCTGTACCTCAGTTTTCCTGTTAAAAAATTTATTAGTTAGGTCTTTTTAGACATTTTGTTTCATATTGCAGTAACCTGTGTGGCATTCTGAAATTTTCAATTTTTATTCACTTTTATCTTATCTATTCACTATTTTGAAATAAGATTCACTATTAAATTTAATAACTAATAGATAATTATCATCATTTAATTATTTAAATTATAAATAAATTTGATTATCTAATTATTTAACATATCTTGAAATTTGTAGTTTATAGTTAATAGGAGTTAAACATATATATCGTTAGCTTAAGTTAATTGAAAATAATAATTGCAATTTTTTCTTAATTTTTTCTGGTATAAATGAATATTAATAATTATGACTACTTTTATGTATTTCTAATTTATATGATCTTCATGCTATTTGACTTTATTGGTTTTAAATAAGAAATATCTTCACAGTACATATAACCGTCCAACTAGTAATTATTTCGTACAATGCTATTTATCTAAATTAGTGTAAAAAAATAAACTGATATTTATTTACATTAATTATAACAATTGGGTTAAAATTTATTGTAAATTATAGTTACTTTAATATGATAAGAAAAAAATTACATTATTGTTTGATTGATGTTAAAAATTAATTATTCCTTATTGGATAATATAACCTTGTAAAATTTCACTACACGGCAAAAAACTTATAAAATTTCAAAATATTTATTTTTTCCAAATAATTTGATATGTATTTTTCCTATGTAACGAACATGTGATAATTTAGTTTTATAGAATTTGTAAGCATGTTAAGGCATCGATTTAAACACTTGTACTATTGTTTCTTTGTATTATAATTCTAAAGATAATTTGTTTTTTGAGTAGCAATTTAAGTTCTTTGACTTATTATTGTGCAGTTGTAGATCAATTTGTTTTAATTCCTTTCAAATAGTTTTTTCTCGTACAACGCACAAGTGAAACACTAATACATTTTTACATTTCAAAAGTACTTAGAACTATAATCAATGTCCTTTCCCAAAAAAAAAAAAAAAAAAACTATAATCGATGGGTATCAACATAAAAAAAAAATCACATCTACATATTTCATACAATTTAATATTCTTCAATCTTCATAGATCTCCACCGCTCAACTTCGTGCGTTCTCAACCGTTCATGGATTCACATGGATCCCACATTTCTTTTTATCTTTTTCATTTTTAATCATTTCTCTATTTTACCCTACTTTTTCATTACTTTTACATCATCATTTCCACAACAATAACAGTCGCCAAACATTCACCTCCACATTTTTTATTTATTATTTTTTAATATCTTCTTAACCCTTTCCCCTCTCGCTTTCTATTCCTATGCACATGTTTGCAAATCGATTTCATTTTTTAAATAAAAATTGATCAAACCAAACACATTTATATATTTCCTAGGACGTACATATACTACACAAATATCCACAATTTAACTTCACTTATTCTCTATCTTATCTATATATTATATAAGTGCTTCGGGGCATAGCTCAGTGGTTTAAATAACGAGAGTGAGAATAGTCTCAGTTGAGTTGGCAGTCGCAGAGTGGAAGTTTGATTCCTACCAGTGACATAGTATGGAATAGGCTATTTGTGGGCATCAGTTTAATAGGAGCTCTAGGACCCTACTCGACTGAGACACATCCTGCGATTTACATCATCCACCAAACTCTATGGATGGGGTGGTGGGGTCTTTGGGGTTGGATGTTCAACCTTTTATATATATATATTATATAAAGCTGAATAATCTAATTTTAGATGTGGATAGGAAAATTTCAGTTGTCTATTCTGAAAATCCTTACTTTTTATTATTTTTTTCCTATTGAAACCATGTTAAATGCATTGGGACCAACCAAGTATTAATCACTCCCTCCATCTCATAAAAATAGACACATGTCAATTAATCTCGTAGATTAAGAAATATGAATTAATGTGGTTGAAAATATAAAATTTACACTTAATTCCCGGTTATACCTTTATTAAAAACTAATTCAATTTAACGTACTACAATTTTATTAGTAATTGAACTAATGGTTTATTTGGAAAAGAAATTAATTGTTCAACCTCGTTTATAAAAATGGACTAGAATATGAGACAAATAAAAATAAAAATTAGACCTATTTTTATGGGATAAGGAGAGTACTACTTATAAGCGTTTTTCATTTCCAAAGCACATCTTCACGCGTGTCTTGAGTACAATGCTACAATCGAGCATTGGCTGCCTCGTTCACACATGGTTTCCTTGTTAAATTTTCAATAGAAACATATTGGGCTTTGAATTTGGAGCTCGATCACCAATTACAAGGGGCCACATGTATTTAATTTGGAGTTCAATCTGTTTTTATAGCCCAACAGGCTGCCTTGCAGCGTTTTTTATTTATTTTTAAAAAATTTTTTTATTCATCTCTTTTAGATTTTTTTTTTTTTGGAAAGAAAGTTTTTGCTTTTAAATTTATTATTACTTAGTATCCAAAGTGGTTGTGTTAAATTAGAGTGTCAGTAAAGTTATTAATTAATAATGTAAAAATATAATTACATTAGCGGTGTTAATAAAGTTGTTAAAAGAATCTTTTTAACAACTCATGTGGCAAATCATATTTATTTTCTTTATTTTTCATATTGTTTATATGTTGAATTAATTTAGTCATGACCCTTTTTAATTTAAAGTTGAATTATAACAGATGATTTAACACTATCAATGTTATATATTAATAGCTAAATTTAACATTCTTATATGGTATTTAACAATTACTAAAACTCTATTTTATTACTTATGTGGATAGTTAAATTTAACAACAATAATGTAGATGCTCTTATGTAGTTATGTTCCAACAAAATTTATGGTTAATTTCTTTTTTTAATTATTTCTCAACTTAGTTTGTATTTAAAATATAGTCAATCCGTTTTTAAAATAGTATTGAACGATTCATTTATAAAATAAATTAGCGTATCTATGAATATTAGAATTACATAATACCATCTTCATAATTTAATGTCTGCAGTTGTTCATTAATTTTTTACGTTAATACTTATATGTATATATTAAGTTTTCTGATAACATGCCTTTTTCTTCAAAGAATTACTAATATTTATGCTTCAAAAAAATTTATAGTCATTCTTTTTGGTATTTACAATCTTTTTTATTGAAAACTAATGAAAACACGGTTACATTTCCAATCTTTGTATTTATTTTTTGGAAACTAAATGAACATGCACATTTTTAATTAGTTCCCGACCAATTTCTATTCAGCTTAATTGTAATTAGTCAGTTCTGAAAATAACATTTAACGATATATGTATAAAGTTGGCATATTAATTAAATGTGTCGTAAACTAAATTGTATTTTATTAATTATTTTTCAGTTGCTTAATATGATTTGTAGTATTTTATTTTAAGTTTTCTTTATTTTTAAATTGGAAAAGTTGCAATCAACTCTTAGAAACGAAAAGAGAAGAAAAATTAATTCAGGTTAATGAATCCAATAAAACATATTCCATTTCCTTGGAATTTGGGGGGTTGGCTGCAAAACATGTGTATTTTATATGTATACATATACAGAATCGATAGTTAGGGGAAAAGAGTGAGATTAAGAGAATGATGAATGTGGTTTGAATTTCAGATTTTTTAATTAAAAACTAAGTACATCATTTTTAAGTTTTCACTAGTTAAACCATCTGTGCGTTACATCGGTAAAAAAACTTATTAAAATATATTATTAAATAGTTGAACAATAAATCTGTAATATTTACACCCCGTAATAAATATAAAAACACAAAAATACATTAATTAAATCAATAAGATCAATGAGCTTAGTAATCGATAAGTGCAAGATCATCTAAAAGACAACGTACATTCTTACATATAATATTTTGTACATATATACAATAATGAAAAAAATCTATTACGACAATTCAATATATCCAAAAATATAAGTTCAATGATAAATGCATAATATTATCAAATTTAAATTTGTCATCTCTAAAATTAAAGTTAGCCATATAATATAAGAGATTCTAACGCGAATAATATATCATGAGAGGCAAAACACGAGTTGAACAATATATTATAAATATTGATAATAATTGTTGTAAACATTTTTACGTATGAAAAATAAAATGTGATTATAATTCAAATGGAAATATGTGTTATAATTTACACTCAACTTATTAAGTAAATACTAACCTAAGGCACAATATATTGTACCATATATAAATTTTCAAATATCATACGGTTCAATTGAAGTGGTGTCAGATATAAAAAGATTTATAGCAAAAAGCGATGTTTCTCTCGCAATAAAAGAATAAATCTTAACATCTAATTAATCTAGAAATTAAGGGTAAAAAATGAGATGTGATAGACAACACATTTTAATTAATCTTAAAATGGAAATAATCCTAACAGTGAAAATGACAATGAGGCGAGTTCTAGTTGGATATCTTTCCCCCGAACCCTGACTCGTTTCTACCAACCCCACTCATACCTGCCCTATACATGTTTCAAACAGGAATGAGGTAAGGTGGTTCGCATTGAATAGATGAAAAATATCTGCTACCCGCCTTATTTTAAAAAATTATAACAAAACTAAAAAAATTATAAAATGCATTAAAAAAATTCAAATAACATTAAACTCACTAACTCATACGGTAAATATGGTCAATTAACAAATTAAGAGGGATTAGATTTTTTTTTTTTTTTTTACAGGAAGAGGGATTAGAGTTTGTTATAGAATTGACCTTTAAAATTTGATATTTTAACTTATTAGTGAAAAAGACTAACAAACAAAACAAATAGGCAAAGTTGTTAAAGTTTAGTTGTTAAACCCAATTGTCATATGTTTAAATCTTCTCTGAGCTCTTTCACAAAAATTTTTGTTAAAAATAAAAGGAACAATTATCGCAAGATTTACCAAATAAAAAAAAAAGGAAAAATCACAATACAAAAGGTACCAAGTCTTAGTTCACTTAATTAATATATAGATTTTGTATTTTTATTTGCGTTCTTGTCCATTATTAATTATGTGAAGGCACCTCCCATTCCACGTGGCGTATATTCAAAACGATGTGTCATACTTTCATGCCCCACATGAGAAGGAAGGTGCCGTTAAGGTGCTTAAAAATCTTTTTTGTAGTTATTATTTCATAAAATGTTCACAAATTTTTATGTCATATGGATAAAAAGAAAAATTACCGCAAGATTTACTAAATAAAAAATGAGAAAATCGCGATACAAAAAATACCAAGACTTAATTCACTTGCGTTCTTCGCTATTATTAATTATGTTAAGGCACCTCCCGTTCCATCTGGCGTATATCTAAAACCACATGTCACACTTCCATGCCCCATATGAGAAGGAAGGTGCCGTTAAGGTGGTTAAAAATTTTCGTAGTTATTATTCCATGAAATGTTCAAAAACCTATTATGTCATACGGGTTACATGGATGTAATCTACATGTATTGACATACACCATGGATATTTCAAATACAAATAGTGGAGATTTTGTAACAAAATGTTTGAGAGTTTTTGAACACTACTAATTATTCAATATCATTAATCTTAATTTATAAATTTTGTGTGAAGAATCACCGAAGAGAAAAAAATATTGTACTAAATTGTAATTCTAATTTTGATTCCAATGGAGACATTGTGTTGATTATTTTGAAGAACGGATATATTGATATTGCATCTTTTACTAACAACACCACATGTTAATTATACTTATCAACCTTCATGTTTTTAATTTTTTATACTTACATAATTAACTTATTTTTGTCATATTTTTATTCTAACATCTTATCATCATAACATTTTGTATCGAATAATATCATGATTATAAAAATATTATTGCATGAAATTGATTAAAATTTTTAAATAAACAAAAATTTAATATCAAATTATACATAACTATATATTTTCATATGACTTTAAAGTACAAACATCAAATGCTTTTGTTTTAAATATATTCAATAATTAAGAACATGATAAGATAATTAAACTAAAAATTAGAGGAAAAAAGTACCAGAAACTTTTAAGGGCTTAAATACTATAAAAATCAAAGATTAGGGGTGTTCAAATTAATAAAAATGTTGTGTGTTTAATAAAATGAGTGGTATAAATATAATTAAGCTATTTTGAATACCATTTTTATTACTGTTTTTAGAATTGTGGTGTTAAAAAAATAAGGTGAATTCATAAACGTTAAATAAGTTCATTGAGCAACATGCTTTGTAGCCTTTTCTCTTTGTATTTTTTTATTTTCTTAAAATTTATAATTATTTGTGATTAAGAAAACATATAATGATTTATTTTTTTAATTTAGAAATTTGTTATTTTAATTAGAAACTAATGACATACAACTTTTTTTTTCAGCGAAAAATGTGTCTTTATTTATTTTTTTACGCATGGATCATAATAAAAATCTGACTAATTATATCATAATAGATTGATTCATTTTACATTAAATGATAATTCTAAGGTTGATTCCAATTGAGACATTGTGTTGATTATCTTGCAAACCTTTTCTATTTACCAATTTTTAGCATTATGGTGTTAAAAAAAAAGTTTAACTGTGAATTCGTAAACATTAAATAACTTAATTAAATAATATAAAAGGTAGGCTACCTTAGTGCTTTATTATAGACTTTTATTTCATTTTTTTATTTTATAATTATTTATGTTTTAAAAAAACTAATTAGTTAAAAATTATAATTATTTGTTTTGTCACTTTAAAAATTTTTTAATTGAAGAATAATGACATTATGTTTTTTTATTTTTTCTTAAAAATATGCCTTTATTGTTTATTTATTAATTTTTTTACGTGCTCAATACAACAAAATTTTGACTAATTGTATCATAATATGTTGCTTTTCTAGTACGTTACATTTACTATAGTTCTTATTTATAATTATATTCATAGTTCTAAAATAAACTTTGTATTCTATGATTTTTGTACATTGCCCAAGTGATTTACAACATAAACGGTGATTTTCATGTAAAGGAATTTGAATGATGTACGTAGCTGTAAAATATATTTGGTATATTACCATTTTTTTACGTACCACCAAAGACTTAAAGCATCCCTAAGAGACTCTTTAAATCTAACATACTCAAGTGTTTGAAAATGTGCTCCCACAAACTCTTTAAATTAACTTTTGACAATAGAAAGTGTAGTTTGACTCTTTAATTTAAATTAACTTATGATAATAATGATGCAACTGGGGCATGGTGGGGACAGGATATGAAAAATCTCCATAACCCGCCCTGTTGACAAACTTCCCTTTTTAAGTGGTGAATGTTTGAGATTAATTATGAAAAGTTACATTTTTGAGTCACGGCAATGCAACTAGCTAATGTCCTTTTTTTTAATTAAATAATAATACATTCTTTCTAATAAAATGAGTTTCGAGGTAGAGCAAGCGACAACTGTCCCCGTCGCGCTAAGCATTTGAGGCGTGACCGTGTGGCCCGTCCCCACCCCATTTCTTAAAAGGCAGGTCTCCCACGGGTTACAAGTTTTCAAGTATACTTCGATGAAAGTGTCTAGAATTAAAAAATAACGTCTTTTACAAAAAATTTACTTTTTTTGATCTGTGCAATGCACGCGTAATTGCACTGGTAATATACCAGTTTCCCATTAAAATGAGTTCCCGGGCGGGGCGCTAAGGCATTCCCCAGCGTGACCTCATTTTCCCGCCAAAAGCAAAGAGCAATTGAATCGACCGGAGCCTCACCGGCAGCAACGCCCCACGCCGCCGTCGGTTGGGATGTACGTAAACCAGGTGGAGATGAATAAAGACAAGATGAGATTCAGGTCGACTGTGGCGAGCGACATCGGAAGCATCCTGGCGTTCTATTTACCCAAAATCAATACCTCCGATGAAGACTCCGAGCTCATATTCTTGCTCACCTCCGATCTCTTTCACTTCTTCTCCTCTCCACAAGGACAAGAACTTGTCTTTCAGGTCTCTCCTTCCCTCTCTTTATCAGTGTCTCACACTCTAGGTTGCTGCCGTTTTCATATATTTAATTGTACGACAATATGGGATCAAGAAGTTTGCTTAGTGGATAAAGGCTTAACTTCTTACGGGATTATCCGGGTTCGAATCCCATCCGATGTGCCTCTCTCCCTTATTCCCCTTGTAATTTAAAAAAAAAAAAAAACTGTACGACAAATATGAAGATACATTTCTTCATACATTTCTTAGTTTTGACTCCAAATTAGCATAATTGAATTGGGAGCCAAGATTAGTAGATTTAGAGCTTGCTATTTGTTAAAAATGGTTAACAAAAAGTTTGATAAAAAAGCCAGAGTAGCGTGTTCTTCATAATGATGTCACTTTCAAATCAATAGACAATTGTCTTGCATTTGTAAAAAATACTTAACAAAATGTCTGATGATAATTTCACTGTCTTACTCTAGACAATTAATACCATAATCACACGATACATGGGTAAGATGGTGTAATCACCCTTTTTTGTCAAGTACTTTGTCAGCCATTTTTTTACGAGTAGCTATATGCTTGTTTGTATCTGCTATGTGTAGGCATACAAATTGATCTTGATACAATAGTATTGGAGACTCGATGTAATTAAAGGTGTTCGATTTTAGTACGGTTCATTATGTGTTTCAATTTTCAATATTGATGTGTAGTTTTTATCCTGTGTATGTTGATTTTTCTTTCTAGCCACGAACCAGCACAGGTAAGGACCAAGGAGACTACATTGTGTACTTTTAGGGCATTAATAGTAAAGGGCTAGAAGGTGTAATACACAAGATTTTAGCTTATTTTTCATTTTTCATCTAATCTTCTTTATGCAACATGTCAATAATGGTTAGACAAAACTCGGGCAATTTTGATGTAATGCATAGGTAAAAGAGGACAATGGCGTATTCTTCTTGCCACTTGACTTTCAGAAATTTCGGAAAGTATGTGAACTGGGGGAGCTTTATGCATTATTGGAGGAAAGACCTAGAGACGCTCTGCTGTGCATGAGAGCTGCACTGCACAAGGTATAAAGGAAGGCCAGAGATTTTTAGATTTTGGCTGTCATGCTTTAGATGAGTTTTTGTTGTTTGGTGCTGATTTCTTGCATGCCTTCAAAAATGAAACTAGGTTTTGTTTAGCAAAGAGGAGAATCACAGAATGGAGGAATGTGCAAAGATTAACATTCGTCTACACAATTACCGTGAGTCCATGATTGCTTTAAAGAACCTCAAGGCTGCTTATATTGGTAAGAATGAAATTTGAGTACAAATATACAATATGTAGTTTTAGGTGACAAATATCTAGCTATCTTATGTTGCGAATGAAGTAAACTTGCACAATTGGTTTTTTTGATAGACAGGCTAGTGTCTGTACGTGGTACGGTAGTAAAAGTTAGTATAGTAAGGCCTCTGGTAATGCAAATGGATTTTTCCTGTGCCAAATGCGGGACAGCCATTACGTGTGACTTTCCTGATGGAAAATTTCACCTCCAACGAAATGTGTAATGCAAGCATGCAAAAGCCGGATATTCAATCCGATTAGATCCTCTGCTCGACCAGTAGATTTCCAAAAGATAAGGTATGCTCTTCAACAGAGGCTTGTGTGATTCATACAATGACATTGATCCTCTGATTTGGGCTTTTATGACCTGACAATTCTAATGAAACTAACAGAATTCAAGAGTTACTGAAATCTGAACACCATGAAGAAGGTCGGGTGCCACGGACAGTTGAATGTGAACTAACTGAAGATCTTGTAGATGCATGTATCCCTGGTGATGTAATAACTGTCACTGGTATTATCAGGGTGATTAACAATTACATGGACATTGGAGGAGGTATCTTTGGGGGTTTTATATATTCTATTAAAGATTATAGTATCCAGTCCCAGCCTTACATGTTTTCATATATTTTTGACAGACTCTGTATGTCAGAAAAAGTAAGTTTTTGTGTTTGCACTTCTTGGTTGGCTTAGCCACTCCATAGCACCACATTGTGCAGTCGAGTCTCTTTGAAGATGTCATTACAATGGATAGAAACTGGCCTTCTATCTTTATGGGCCATTATCAGTGCAATTCTGAATTTCAAGTGCACTGCATGATGCATATAGCACATAAATGATTAACTTTAGATTCACCTCGTCCCTCTACTGTATCATTATTGTTGATCTTTGCCATCTCAGGAAAATCAAAAGGCAAAAATCAAGGACTATTTTATTTATACCTAGAAGCAGTTTCAGTAATAAACTCCAAGTCACAATCCGTGCCTGAGGATTTGCAAGATACCAACTGCAACACGAGGTCTATGGAGCTTTCTGATTTATTCTCATTTTCTGCGAGAGATCTAGAATTCATTGTGAAGTTCTCTGAGGAACATGGTTCTGATATTTTTCAACAAATACTTCAATCAATCTGTCCATCCATTTATGGTCATGAGCTTGTCAAAGGTATATTTATATCAATTAATGTTGACAAATTGATGCTATTATGTTTTTTGTCTTACACGGTTAAGCATAATATTCCAGCTCTAGTCATGTAAAAGTATTTATGCTTATGATATGTCTGTCAATTTCCTCACTGAAACCCTCAGTCTGATACTGTACAATGCTTGATTTAGCCAGTACCTACACAATTTGGTTTTGGTTTGATTCTGATTATTACAATGCTTTAGATAAAGATTAGTGCGCCTTATTTTCTAACCAAACCTTATTTTTTTAATGAATTAGCTGGAGGAACCCCATATGTATTATCCCTCACTAAGAAGTTTCAGTCCTAAAATTATCCCCCTTGCTTGTGCTGACTGACCATATATATGGTGAAATCAATATGCTCCACATGGGGAAAAAAAGGCTTCTTACTTATAATGCACTGAAAAAGGAAGCTCCTTTTCTACTCTATGTTTGTTCTGTGATGTAAAATGGTATAGTGTTGGAATTATATATCACTTGGATTTGATGTTTCACACTAAGCATAGTAAAGGCATGAAGATCACTCTGTTATGCACATCATGGTCATGCATATTATGTAAGTTTTCTGCCTACAGGCTACATGCTTTAAGAGTTCCATTACTGCGCCTTTGTCTGATGATTTACTTAGTAGGTAAAATTGATATAGATGATTGCTTTGACGGTTAAAAAATGATATGCAAACATGATAGACCGCTTTCTTTTCCCACTTACCCTTTGCTGGCAGCTGGAATTACACTTGCTTTGTTTGGCGGTGTTCGCAAGCACTCAATGGATCAGAACAAGGTACCAGTCAGAGGTAACATCCATGTTATAGTTGTTGGTATGGAAGTTCTCTTTTCCTGCTTGAATTAGCACTTTGTCATGGAGAAAATATACTTGTTACCTCGAAGTTGGAGGAACGTTTGCAATGTCGACATTTATATGAGTGTTTACTTTTTATTACTAGGTGATCCTGGGTTGGGTAAAAGCCAACTACTACAGGCAGCAGCTTCTGTTTCCCCACGTGGCATATATGTATGTGGTAATGCAACAACTAATGCTGGCCTCATCTCGCTGTCGTTAAGGATCCTATGACAAGTGACTATGGTTTCGAGGCCGGTAAACTTCTTCCACCTTTTCTGTTTTCCGGTTGATTGCTACATCTAAACCTGACGTCTGATAACAAAATTCTTAGAGACATGTCAAGTTTTGATTTGATAATAATAAGAGATATCTTAGTTGTTCCCTCTTGTTTTCTTTCTTCTTTTAAAATTTTTACATAGTTCTAATTTCATTTACACTCAGTTCCCAAATTTTGTTGGATGCAGTGAAGTGATGCAAAGACTATTGAATCATATGGATGTGCAATTACAGAGGAAATAGAGATCGAGTTGTAGCTCTTAGAAAAATGAAGCTTCTCTTTTAGAGAATATGATCATTTGTTTTCTTGTAGCTAGATTCACGTTCGGCTTGCTATATGCCATGAAAACTTAAATGATTATGAAGAGCAGCGATAATAGCATGCTTAATTTTGATAGGCTCTAAGTTCTATGCAAAAAACTGTGTCCATGGAACGCTTTGTTGTTTCGTAGTGTTGGAGAACTAGTTCTTATATAGAGAGAAGAAAGACAAGACATGCAAGAAGCGTATATAGACTGAGATAGTGCCAGAGAGCTTGCGGAGGCAAAGCATCAGTATTCAGTGTGACCCAATTTGTTATTTGGTACTTACTGAGACCTGAATGTCTATAAATCGTTGGCCTCTGAGTAAGTCAGTCGAAGAGTTAAAATACTGACCCTTTTCGGAGTTCCAAATAGTCTCAGTTACGCGACTTCACTGAAGTGGGTCCTGCTTGCTTTACATTTTCCCGGTCTTACTATTACTCCCTTGCCTGGCTTAGTTCTATGGTTTCATCTGCATCATAACTGAACACCCATTTCTAAATGTAACTGACGATTCCATCAATAGGTGCCATGGTAAGTGCCGACCGTGGATTATGCTGTATTGATGAGTTTGACAAAATGTCGGCAGAACACCAGGTCAATCTTAAGATTGATTTATTGCCAGTACCAACTGTTTGGTCTCTACATAAGTATCGTACTGATTTGGGATTTCACCAGGCCCTACTGGAAGCGATGGAACAACAGTCCGATCTCTGCAAAGGCAGGACTTGTAGCAAGTCTGTCAGCGAGAACATCTGTTTTAGCAGCAGCCAACCCTGTTGGCGGTCATTATAAGTGTTGAGACTAAATTTCATCCAGAATTGTTTACTACAACTTTTTCGGTATTTTGATAGTTAGACTTCTTTTATTATATGATGGCCCAGATCAGGTCTCTTATATATCAGTGAGCAAACTAAATGAGTTAATTATCCAAAAGCTGCCTTTTTCTTTTCTTTCTTTTCCGTTTCCTTCCCTTTTCTGTTTTCTTTTTGGCGCATGTGTGTATTGAGCACTCAATATCTGAATGTTTTCTGTATAAATTTTACTTGCAGCCGTGCAAAAACTGTGAACGAGAACTTGAAAATGAGTGCTGCTCTCCTTTCGCGTTTTGATTTGGTTTTCATATTACTTGACAAGCCAGATGAGCTGCTGGATAAGCGACTTTCAGAGCACATTATGTCAGTAAGTTATCCTGCCTGCTACCCAAATTGATGAACTAGGAAGTGACATTCTGCAGTTACCAACAGGATCTATGTGCTTTTTCTTAAGATGATCATCTCATGTGAATGCGTGTGTCTCTTCTTGAACGTTGTAACTTATCCCTAACATTTTCTTGCACTTATTCGATAATTGGCATTTAGATCGGAAGAGACTTAACTCCTAGGACTCTACATAAAACAATCTTATACCGCAAATGCTCATTACAAGTTAAAGAATATAGCCCGACTAGAAATGTCTGGTATACTGTCCCAGCATACATGTCGCAGATGATTTGAACATGTTTTATCAGCAAATACATGCTCGGCTCACCACACACCTGCTCTCCAGTGGTCCAGTTCCAACCACGATCATTTTTGTTCTTCCATTTATTTCCAGTAGTCAAGAAGGTTTTACTGAACCACAGCCACTAACAACAATTTTGAGTCTAGAAGTTGGCTGTCTTCATGCTGGATTGATTTGAAGCCTCTTGCTTACCGTAAATTTTGCCATGTAATCAATATATTACTTGCTGGATACCATTTCCATTATTATTGTACACTTTCTGTTAATTTTCTAGTTCTTCTGCATCTAAAATCTCCGTCTTTCACCATTTGTGGTGCTGGACGTCTCTCAGCTTGCTAAGAATAGGAGGCAGCATGTCATGTATATCCTGAAAGATGCAACCTTCTGGTTGTGATGGACCACCTTTTAAATTCACGTAAATATTGAAAATATCTTTATCCCCCCTTGAAGCTTCATTCTGGTAATGGGCAACAATCACCTGCTGTGAAGAGGTTATGTGCAGGTGATTTTCTATGCTTACTAGATTATTTTTTACCACATTATTCTGTTGACTGATTTGTTTTACCACTTGCAGAATCGGAGGACTTCAAAGACGTGGATATGAATGTAAAAAGTGGTTCTCTAGTTGCAAGGTTGAGACTTGATCCACAGAAGGACACTGATTTTGTTCCGCTACCTGGTCCTCTTATACGTAAATACATTGCTTATGCAAGAACATATGTCTTCCCAAGGTGATTTAATGCTTTCTAGAATGCAAACTTCTTGTTGGAGATTTTGATGTGGGCGTTCACAATTTGTTTATCATCACGTCATTTAGGGACCAGCAGCAGAAATCTTGCAGAAGTTTTACTTAAGATTGAGAGACCATAATACTTCCGCTGATGGCACACCAATAACCGCGAGGCAGTTAGAGAGCTTAGTAAGATTGGCAGAAGCTCGAGCCAGAGTGGACTTAAGAGAAGAAATAAGCACACAAGATGCTTTGGTAAGTTTGTCTTGTGGTGTTTAAATATATGCTAGTCCTAGCACCTGCTCAAAATTGTTTTTTTTTTAGATGGTTATATTCTTGCTTCTCATTTTTTCCTATACGTGATCAGTGACCATAGGAAGGTTTTCTTGCCTACACAGAAAAAGTACTATATCTAACTCATATATCTCCAAAATACGACATACTTGACATTGAGAATCCTATGGCTCAGATTCTACCACCTCAAAGACGTGGTATACTGTAACCAATCCTGAGGAGGTCTTCTTCCCTAGAAAGTAGTATTGCTACCTGTCATTTCATCTTCATTCTAAATCCAGTTTGCTCACCAAATTTGGCTCTTATCTCTTCCCGATACTGCATACTGACATAGAGATTCTTACAGTTGGATCCCACCATTACAAAGAAGCAGTATACTAGTTTCTCGCTATGTTAACAAGGGCAAATTAAATATTCTAAGAGACATGAACATCTCTCACAATTTGGATGGAGGACTTATAAAGCCACGGTAATCTACTTACTGGTGGCTCAGGGTAATCCTTGTTTTGCGTTATTAGGTCAGATATGGCTCTTTATGTGATATAAGGACCAAAAATATATAATGTTGAAGATAGAATTGAATAATAATATAAATACATGGCCCAATTTGGCAGTTTAAGAATTTAGATCAAGTATTTTTGACATGGTATTACAGAAGATAGTCTTTGGTTCAAGTCTGCACCATCCAATAAAATGAGATGTGCACATATGAGGCTTTGATGAGAAAAAAAATCCCCCTTATGTGTATGGGGACAGGCTGAAGATAGTATTAAGTAATATAAATATGGCTTAATCTAACAACTTAGGATCTGTCTGTTGTTGATTTTCTACAAAAATAGATTTAGAAAAAGTGGTTGATGGGTCCCACTAATCTCTGATTTGGGAAGAAAGATCCCAGGAATTTATCTAAAGATCTGACTTTTCTCACACACATTAATTTAATTTCCAAAATACCCCTAAGTTGGGTTACCACACATTACCTTAGTGGCAGGGGGAATACCTTCATGTGGTAGAAGTGAATTGATTGACCATTCTTAATAGATCCAAATCCTCACATGATGCTGTTTGGGATGCCCACTGAACGGGTATAATTCTGATTTTGCTTGAGCCAGAATCTACACCTGACAGGCCCTTAATTATTTAGATCAAGTGATTTTAACATATACAATCAATTAGCTCTTAATGAGTCTAGAACTGATAAGATGACCAGATGTAGAGCCCTCAATCCTACGCATCAAAGATCTTACTAAAAGTTCTTGTCTTCTTAAAACTTGCTATATTAATAATTTTTGTCGGAATCTGTGCGGCAAATTATTGGTTCACGGTTTAATTTTCTTATTTTCAAAACAGTTTCACATGCACGATATCAAGCGAAAGCTCTTGAAATGATTTTACAAGGTCAAGTGATAATAAAAAAGATTGAAACTTCTAATTAGAATGCAATTTCAAGATTAAAGAACATAAGCCTGAAATTTAACTGAAACATTTGTCTTATAGCTTCCAAAACACATATCAAAGAGGAACTTTCAATAGCAAACAACTAGACAATATGAAATGATATAAAGAAAGGGAATGAGCATTTTGTAGAAATAATCAGTAGTTTTGCGCTATCCCAAAGAGTTAACAATTATATATTGCAGAATTTAAACATGTTAGCATGCCTCTAGTTTTATAAATTGGTGATTAGCTGACCTACTCTCCTAGGCGAGTCTTTGAAAAAAACAACATTCTCTTTAACTCCAATAGGAGCACTCTTAGAAAATCTATAACGCAATTCCATTGCACGCATCAACATGTTCTGTAGCAATTAACATGTAAAAAATAGTGTTCAAAGACACTAGATCATGGACATAAAAAATAACGTGCACTTAGAGGAGAATACTACCTCAATATCTTTAAAAATCCACATCTGACTTGAATGTGCATAAGATCTTGATTGTCACCAATCATTTTCCACATTGTTTTGTAGTTTTTCTAAAAATTATTTTTAAAAATCTGACAGTTAAATATATGAATAGAACAAGCATTTAATGATGATCTTAGAAAAATATTAAATTTAAGTTTTCAAAAGCAGTAGATTATTTAAGGGGGTTAATCTAGGGAGAGATGAAAAACAAAAGAGAATACGGGAATGGGGTTCTCCCCTGTATTGTGAGGAAAAGCAAAAGCAGTGCATACTGTTTGTGGTGCCACGCCTAGAGTGGAAGAAAATGGAAAATATTTTCTTCTCCCTTTTATTTTTATTATTTTTATTTTTTATTTTTAGTGATGGTTAAGGGATACAAAGGCATGATGGGAATCTCTAGAGGATAACCGTTTGCTTTAACAGAGAAATTAAAAGATCTGCAGCAATGGAATTAAAGGAAAAGGGAAAAGGAGTGTTATAATGCTATCAAGTGAGGGTGATAGGAAGGGGTTGAGTTCTAATATAATGTGAGGGAAGTGATGTTACGCGACTAGATTTCCAGAATACGGAGTTGTTGCATGGTCCGGACTACCATGATGCAGAATGCATTGGTTGTGTTTCAAGTAAGAAAATATGAAGTGGAATATAGACGAGTAGTTGAGTAGCAACCTAGGGAATAGTGGCAATTTGAGGAAGATAGAAGTTTAGTAATATAAAGGCTATTTGAAGGAGGACCAAGACAGATAAAGAGAAAGATAATGTTAAACACAAAAGACTTGTGGAATTTCGGCCAACAGAAAATAGTTCCCAGTTAAGAAAAAAATGATCAGGTTGAAGGTTTGATGCAAATTAAATCTACCGTTACGAGTCACTTAATTAGGGAATTGATGCAAATTATTTCTACAGTTACAACTCACCTAATTATGCAATTAAGAATGAGTTAATTCTTAGAATAAGTTTCATTTTCATTCATTGTATTAGTAATTATAGAGTCATATGCATTCAATGCATTAGTGGTATAAATAGAGTCCAAAATCAAGAGTTGTAGGCAACCTATTTTCTGAATATTAACATTATCAAGTCTTTTGCAAGTATTCTCTTAAAGTGTTTCCAGATTTTCCTTAAAAATCTTGGCTCCGACGGTGTTTGGAGTCTTCTTGTCTCCTGATTCTTTTCCTTAAGAATCAGATTGCTTTAAGGTTAGTTGCTACCTTAGGAGTATGGCTGAGCTTAAACTTCACAAAACACCGGCTGATATATGCTGTTTTTGTATGAGCTGTAAGTGTTAAGAGTTCAGTGCTTTTTAGGACGTGCTATGGTTTGAATTAAGGGCCATTTGCGATAGATTTATTTAAACCCAAAAATCACTAAGTTTAACGGTGAAAAACTTTGGAATCTTAGAAATAGGATAGACATGGAGAAATTTGAATGACATTCTAGATGAATACCAAGCATATAAATCTGCTACATCAGTAGGGTCTGTGAAAATAATTTGAAATAACATCCTTAATTCAACTAATAACTAACCACGTCTTTATTGGAGAAAAAAGGTTAATTTAGCTGTTTAAGATGTATGCAAGTGAAAATATGAAATGACATTTAAAATTAATGTGAAGTCAATTATAAGAAATAAAACGTAAAATTTAGAACTATACAAACATGTAACATTTGACTATGACCAAATGATTAAATTGAATATTCAGGTTGGTGCAGTAATTTCTTTTCCCCCCTCCCCTCTCTCTTTTGAACCGTTAGTTAAAATTTTCTGGAGGGTATAGATTTCTGTCTATTCTCAAAAATTGTTATTTCTGTCTATTCTCAAAAATTGTTAGTGATCTTTGATCTGTTTGTGTAAGAGCTTATAACAAAATATTTTGCCTATCACATACATTTCAGCTGTCAAAAATGGATGCTGAAAATTGTATATTTGCTCCATATGCTGCTTTATGTATGGAGGCTCTGATTCCATTTAGCAATGATATAATGAATGGAAAATCTAGAATGGAAAAACTATGTAGCCGGTCGATGGTACTAAACAAATATATATCTTCTCTCCTAGGGTAATACCAAGCTGAATATATCTGTGGAGCAGAAGGCTAGAAAAGATCACTACTGGAAGAGATTCTACCTAAGAAGGCTGACATCCGTTGTGTAATGCTTCTGTGTCCTTGTATTGCTATAACTAAGCAGAAACAAACCAAAACTCATGTGTAAATAAAGTAATACAGATAAAATTTCTGTAATATCTTCATATTCAGAAGGGCAATTACATATGTCAGTCATCTTGCTGTAGGGTTCAGTACAAGTTGAGTGGATAGGATTAAGCTATACTTAAGCCTGTGCCGTGGTCATATTATGACCCGTTCTTAGATAATTTTATTTACAGATTTTTCTCAAATCTGTGATGTTTTACTTAATCTGGCTATTTAAGCCTGTATCATGGTCATGATTTGACCTGTTCTTGGATACTTTTATTTGATTTGAACGTCTATGTTCGTGTACCTTGTTAACTTTGATTCAGATTCTTTTTTTAGTGAGCCAACCTCTCAGGATTAGTTCTGATTCGTAAATTATGCAGGATGTTGTTGAAATAATGAAAGAATCTTTATATGATAAATACGTGGACGAGAATGGTTTTGTTGATTTCGGGCGGAGTGGTGGAATGAGTCAACAGAAAAAAGCAAAGAGATTTTTAAGTGCCCTGAATAAGCAGTCAGAGTTGCAGCAGAAAGATAATTTCTCAATTTCTGTAAGTGCTGTTGATCATTTAAACTTTTGCAGTAAACTGGTCTGAATAGAGTTGTCTTTGGAACTTCCTATTATTTGGTCAGGAAATATACAGTTTGGCAGATAGGATTGGTTTGCGGGTTCCAGATATTGATACTTTCATAGATAATTTAAACAGCGTTGGCTATCTATTAAAGAAGGGACCAAGGACATATCAGGTACTGTTAACATTGTGGCTTCACTATCAGCACATCACTTTGGCAATTCCTATTTAGAAAATGCTAGACAAAGAAAAATGTAGTGAATTTTCAGTGATGAAACATGAACGAAAAAGTCTGATACAAAATTGTAGCTGTTTCTTGCAACTTGATCAAATGTCTGATGCAAGTAAATATCATCTGATGGTGTTTTTGACTCTTAAATTACTGCATTACATATGCTGTTCGTACTGCAGGTGTTATCATCATCTTATTCCGGTAGTCAAATGTCAAGGTCAAAGGGATAGGTTATGCACCGTTCTAGCTAAAAGGTTATTCTCCAATTTTGTTTTCTAGTTCCTCATTGTCTTCAATTTTTTATTATAGTTTCTTCAGTGGTAAATGGTAATTTAGACAGTTACAAGCACTTCACATTGTCAAGGATAACAAACTGCCCGATCATATATATGCTTTTGAAGTAGACAGATGCTACCTAATAGAAAAAGGGGATAATGGCTTGAAACAATGATGATCAAATCGTTTTCTTTCTATTTTAATTAATTAATTTATTTATCTTGCAGGTGCGGGATACCTGTTCATTGATCTGATGTCAAACATTGATTTCTGGCGCGTGGCATTTGTTCTTTCTATGATTTATTAAGCAGTTGGATTATGCTGTTTCCATATGTTGCCTGCCTTGCGGTGCTATATTTTTGCAGAATCTCAAGTCGTACTTCTCATGACATTGAAAGCGTTTAAACCAGAAGCCACAGTAATGGATTTACATCACCAATCTTTTGTATTTGTAAATGTTACATCAAATATTAATGTTTAGTTCATGGTAATGAAATCAAGGAGGTCCATTCATAACTTCATTTTCATATATATATATATATATATATTTTGCATTGATGATCTTATTGAGTTGGCTTCATTAATTATTAGAAACTAATACATCTGTTAATTTCAGAGACTCCTGTGCTAATTTGAGATAATTCATATAGCTGTCCTGAAGTTGCTGACAATTGTGCATCTAACGCAATTTCTGTTATAAATGGTACAGGTTCCAAATTAGATGTAATGGAAAAGAACAATGATAAATCAAGTAAAGTGTAAGTACGTATAATGTTTGTAATTTAATGTCACTTAAACATAATGATTATTAGGGCTGGCAAAACAGCTAGCTGAGCTTTGCTCGGCTTGTGAGAATGAGCCTGAACAAGCAGAGGGCGAGCAGTATGAGCCGCTTGCGAGTTGGCTCGGGCTCGGCTTGCAAAAATGCGAGCTCAAGTCCGAGCATGAACATATTATCTTGGCGAAATGAGTTCAGCTCGCCGAGTTTTGGCTCGGACGAGCTTAGTACGACCAAGCCATTTTGCCAAGCCCAGTGATTATTACCGGTGGTGATAAATAGTACAACTCAATGGAAAATGTTTCTTGGTTGGGTTTCTTACGGAGCCTAGGAACTAATGAGATGTTGATTCGGGGTGTGTCAATGTGTGATTGAAGACTGGGTTTTGTAAGAAACTCAGGCTGGGTTCCATGGCCGGACCGCAATAATACATGTTGATTATCAATTCAACTTGTACAAGTATAATACAGTATAGTCTTCCTCTTAATTTTTTTTCAACTAACCCTAAATAAGCAGGATTGCACTTTTGATTTGGTTGTGTCATGCAGATTCACTATCACGTTCATCATCATCTATAGAGTCAAGCCTCCACTCACTTCCATAATAAGAATTAGGCAATCCCAACCAAAACTTGAAAGCCTCCGCCGCTCTTTTCCTCTCTCTCCTTCTATCCTGTCTAGCCCTCGAGGCGTGCTTACTTGTGAACATCCTAGAATGCATTTCCACATAGATTCTCTTGTACTTGGTTTTATTCGGGGGTATTCCGTGCTCCTCCATGCAGGCAACAATCTCCAAAGCTTTCCTAAAGAAAGCTGCCCTTACACAGATATCAGCTAGAGTATCCAAGAGTCCTTCATCAGGTACCAAAAGTGGGAGAACTGGAGAAGAATTGGATTCTTCTCCTTCCTTTTTCATTCCACACCTCTCCTTTATTTCATTCCAGAGGAGGAGGGCTTCTCCCGGCTTTCTAGCCACTGCAATCCCGTTTGCAAGACTTCCATACGTCGCCACATTTGGATAAACGCCAGTGTCTTTCATCCTCTGAATTATACTTTTCGTTTCATCAACCAGCCCTAGTTTACAATATCCTTCCACCAACATATTCCAGGCAACTATATCAACTTTCACCCGAGGATCATTGAGCATCTCATCAAACACCTTGTTAGCTAGCTTTGGTTGACCAGACGAGGCAAAAGCCTTCATCAAGGTGGTGTAACTGACTTTAGTAGGCACGATTCCTCTTTGTCGCATCTCATTGAAGTAGGAAAGTGCCCCAGCACTGTCATCTACCAGTATACATCCGTCGATCAAAGTATTATACGAAACCACATCAGGTTCAATCCCAGCATCATTAATCATCTCCCCAATCAACTGCTCTGCCCTGTCAATCTGCAACTGCTGACAAAAACCTTTCAGGAGAATATTGTAAGTAATCAAATTAGCAGGAACTCGAATTCTTGCCATCTCAGCTAGCACCTCTCGTGCCTTGTCCATCGACCCAGCCTTCACGAATGCAGAAATCACTGTCGTGTAAGTTACATGGTCCGGATGACTAGTGCTATCTTCTTGATGCCTCATGGCCTCAAGCGTCCTCACCATGTCAGGAATCCGCCCGGCCTTCATATAACCTTTCATTAACGTCGTGTAAATTCTCGAGTCTGGTGCCACCACCTTAGGTAACTCTGGAGGTTCACTTTTGTCAGGATCAATTGAATTGGGAAGTAATTTCTCAAACACATCACTCTCTCTTCCCAAATTCCTGGATACGTCATCTTCAATTACATACTGATCTTCATAATTTGACTCCCTTAGGATCCTACAAATGTCTCTTCTCCCTTCACTCATTGCCTGAATTGTTTCTTCTGCAGTATCCAAGTCACCAAATCCAACATAAGCAGCAACAAGAGAATGTAACGTTGTCTTACATAAAGGTATTCCCTTTTCAAGTATCCTCTCCAACACAAACACAAGCAGATCCTTCCTATCAACTCGAGCACATAGCTTGATCATGACATTATATGTCAAAGAATCCGGTTCACATCCAAACTCTGGCATTTCATCAAACAGTTGGAGGAACTTCTTGGTGTCACCCAGATTGGCACAGGCATTGAGCACAGCATTGTAAGCAGCTGTATCAGGCCTCGAGTCCTTAACCATCTCAGAATTCGCAAACTTCCGGACCCTTCTGGTCACCGAATGGAACAGTTTAATGGCTTCAACGGGGCCATCGTCGCCGGATCCAGCAAGCCGACTGATTACAGCACTCCATGACTTGACGTGCGGGAGATACCCGGACTTGAGCATTGATTTGATAATAGAGGTGGCGTAGAGGATGTGTCCACCTTTGGCGGCGGCCACGGCGAGGAGGCCGAGGGAATTAGCATCGAGACGGTGGAGCTGACGCTCCCGCCGGAGGCGTTGGATTATAGACTGGGCCCGGGTGAGTCCCTTATCGGTATTTTGATAGGACAACTGTGAGACCAAACGGCTAAGGCAGGTGGGTCCGGGGAGGTCTGCGCATTGGGTGTATACTAGCCAGGCTTCCTCAGTTTTCCTTTGTTGAAGGAGGTTGAGAAGGATTTGGTCTTGGGAGTTCGAATACTTTCTCCTGCTACTGGTGGTGGTAATAGAGGGGTTGGTGGTGGTTTGAACCCGAAATAGAGGTCTGGAGGTGGCTACGGCGGTGGAAGAGGTGGCGGAGGCGGGTGGAAGAGAAACCCAGTGGAGAGTGAATCTGTGAGTTAAAGGAAATGGAGTAGAGGTAGATGGAGGAGGTTTGGTATAAGTGTTCATGGTTTGTCCATTTGGGGTTAAGGAGAAGGTGGGAGAAGATGGTTTTGTTCAAAAATGGGAGAGGAGCCAAGTGATAAGATGGGATATTTTGGAGGGGTTTTTTTGGTTTTGGGTGGAGAGGTTAAGTACCACGTCTGCACTACTTTCTGTCCTCTCAAAATCAAAAATGAATCACTGTGTCTTGCTTCTGGGGGAGTACTTTCCCCGGACCTCGGCATTTGAAAAGAAAAAGGAAAAAATTCTGGTATTTGAGGGATAGTCTTTCTTAAGTCTTAATCGATCAATAATTATGTACTTGATCAAGAATCTCGAGAGTTTTCTTGATAAGATTATATTTTAGAAGTACCTATTCGTGATTATGTCAATAGAGCCGATTGGCTGAATATGACATTTTAAAGCACTTAAGAGTTTTTTTTCCTGCTTTTAACTATGACAATTTTTCCTGTCTTATTCTTTTTTTCCCGAAGTAGCGCTTGAATATTGTCTTTCAAATTTTGGGTGGTTTGTGAATGACACACGCCTTCTATAGGCACCTTAGAGAGAGAGAGAGAGAGAGAGAGAGAGAGAGAGTTATTGCCTTTAACAATGATTTCGTGAACAAAGATAAGTTGCTTTGTTCTTGTCTTGGATACGCGCTCATGTTGAGCTTGAACTTGTGATTCTGGTTTACTCGCGTCAAGCTCGGTTGGATACTTATGTTCAAGGTGCTTACATATTGGCTAGCTTAAAAAAGATTAAGTCAAATTCAGTACCACACCAAATGTCCAATTGATAAAAAGTAGGATTGATAACTTTATTAGCTAGTTTTTGTGAATCAATCACGTGGTGCTCGAAGGTAAGGCTGTGAACCAAGGGAGGTAATTCAACATTTCGAACGAGGAACAATCTGATTCTAATGGAAATTAAAGTTTGGAAATTGGTCACTGAATAGACCTCTTTGAATTTAAAGTGACAAACATCATCTCAGCTTTTTGCAAATGAACGCTAATTTTCAAAGAATTTATACGTTGACAGAATGATGACCTTTTTGTTTCCACACAAAATAGAAACAAAGAAAGCTTTTCGTAAAAATTGGGTGGGGGGGGGGAGGGGGAAAACTTAGGTAGACTTAATATAAACCCAAAAAAGAGTAAATAAGATGAAGATCGTCCGATACAAACACCAGAGCGAATGAACAAATCAACAAACTATAGCAGTCAAGCAACCACCCATCACACCTCTAGATGAAAAGAATATAGTACCCTCCGCTGTCTGATCAGGTGGCTCGTGTCACCTTAAGAGTGGCTCCACTCAACTTGTCATTTTAATTTTCAAAGTGATTCCACCTCATTGAACGGAAGAAAATCATCCAATGAAGTATATTTACCTCAGATTGCAAACCCAACCCACCTAAAGTCTCTCCCCTTAAGTGCGGGCAACCGCAACAACACATTACAACACAAATTACATCAGCAGCAGCAGTCTAGTGGTTTGGACTCTATCTGCAGTCCAAGCATACTCCCTTTATTCATTTTTACAGTAATACAATGTAATTTTGCACACGAGGACCACACATCATAGAAGCAAAACAAAGAACGAACAACTAATGATTTAAATTCAACGAAAGTTGTTATATACATAAGCACTGTACAATTTTTTTAAAAAAAAAAAAACCATAGAAGCTCCATGACCTCAAGGTTCTATACCCTATAGAAATCACTTTCATAAACATTCCCATAAATATATACCCATACACGTGTATTTACAACTTCTGTTAAACTAGAGTCAGTGCTGGAGGAGTTTCTTCTCATCACGACTTGATAAAATTTCCTTCAACCACAAAATTTGACCGCCTAAAGCATATGTACACCACCACAACTAGCCTGATAATTTCATATTTACACCATCCTGTTCAGTCAATGATGTAGGAGATTAGGAAAGGTGGAAGGAACCTTGTCCTTCTGTGATGGCATACAGGAGCTTGTCTTTCATGATTTCCTGCAGAATGTACGGACAAAATTTATTAAAAGATTTCGACCAACAAATGGGTGAAAAAAGGGAACTTGAGGAGAAAAGAATGGTGACAACTTTTGAAGAGTAAGGCGGAAGCTTCAGGTAATTTGCGCAGGTCATCACACTGGGGAGGTCAGCATCAACCTGCAAGCTGCAATGCTGTCAAAGAAGCAAAAACAAAATTTTCTTCATAATGGTCCACACGCTAATGAAAACTAAGATTTAACTGATAATGAAAATAGCATCTTACCTTGCGGACAATTGTCAGTTTAGGGTTGAGAGAAGCCAAACCACCAGTGGGAAGCCTGGGTGCACCGGTCACAAACTGCAAGAATGCTCTTTGCTGCTTGCTATCAAATTCTTGCATGATTTCCAATAACTGGAGTTTCAGAAGAGATTACTATCAGCTGGGGATAGAAATCATTATCTAAATATCACAATCAACAGTAATACTAACGTTGACCACCGGAGTACTGCTAACTGTGTAGCCATGATCAAATTTAATGTGATCCAGAAGTTCACTTGACTGTATCAAAGATGAAAAAGAAACAAGAAAAGCTTCAATTGCATGCCATATAAGCAGTCGTGCCTTCGATACAATTTCAAAATACATACATTCCAAGATTCATGTTCTCCACATAGCAAGCACTCCAATTCGTCTTCAGTGAAAACCTTTAAATGACTTACAGGAAATACCTGCAATAAACAATAAAAAGGAAAATGGAAAATAGCCTGAGTGTATTTATTGACGGAAACCATAACTGGTCTCAAACTACAGGAGAGCAGCATTTTCTAAATGTGAGGAAGATGTACTTCCCTTTCAGAAATTCCAAACAGCCTGTCAAAGTATATACTGAAACAACCTCCGACCTAAGAAAGCATAGTTTGGCAAGGGAAAAGTAAACTCATTGAACATACTGCAACTGTTGTCGTATATAGTACAAGCACAGAACAGTAATAGGCACCTAATACAAGTGATAATTATTCGAATCTCGCCTATTTTACTTCCAGGAACCTTGGAATAAATTGTTGTGAGATGATCTTTTATGTACGTGTCTAAAGGAATAGTCTAGACCAAGATCTGCACGTATACAATAACTTTGGAAATGATCATTTTGTTCCCTGACCAGCGCAAAGAAAGCAAGAGAGCACTCGTGTTATAAACAGCATCTTCTCAGCAATCCCTGACCACGATTCATCTTTTGCAGAAGAAACAACTCGAGAAGATTAAATGAAGCTAAAATACTTTTGCATGGAGAGGACTAACCTGATCAAAACCTGACTTGAATGCTTCCACTTGTCTCGAGATTCCAGATTTTACTGTCGCGTCCACGACAGACGAGACATATTCTTCTAGATTATACAGATCTACCTAGCAACGCCGATGCAAATAAAATGATTCAATACCATTCATATTAACCAAAAAACTCATAATAAATAGGTGAGATCTCCAAAATCTAACCGTCTTTGAATTAGATGCAGAAATGAGAGTATAATCTGGATATCCGGGAACAGTGAAGTCCAGGCAAAGATCTTCAATGCTTGCGTTACGGAAACACAGGTCAAGCTTACATGGAGTTTCCTCACACATGGATTCCATATATCTTTTCCTTCCAATAAGAGAACAAAACTCCAAAAGAGCCCTGCCCAATCCCGGATCAAAGGATTGGATGTCGTACACGGTTAGTTCCTGCACAAAATAATAATAATAAGTAAATAAATAAATAAAATAAAATAATACATAACAAAAACATAGAAACTAATAGGGCAAAGCTATTAAAAAAAAAAAAAAACCGATCATGCGGTAAATAACAAAGGCTACACACCTTCCCGAGAATGAGTTTATAGAATGCTTTGGAGAAGGGCAGGTCTAGAACCCTTCCATCTTGTAGAGCTTTTGCAACAATCTGACCTAAAAGAACAAAGTTTTTTAGCACTTCCAAAAACTCTATGCCACTTGATGTGCTCGATGATGGTGACCAAGGACGAGGGAAGAGACCAAAGCGAGACTCCAAAAATTTCGAATCCTCAGCCTCCGAGCTTTGAGTGCAGTCAAGAAAAATTTGGTCATCTCTCCACATACCCAGGCCACTTTTCTGAAACTCATGACAGACCATCGTATAGAATTCTAATGTTGGACCAAGACCAGTACCCACCTCTTCATTATATTCCACCTCAAGTACAACCTTTTGACGGGCATAACGGTCCATCATTTCGGCAGCAGAACCTAGAATCTTATCCCGATGAACTAAAAACTTCTTGCGAAGGAAATTTCCATTAGTATGTGGCCTAACACTTGAACCTCCAGTGTTACTATGAGGTGGAGTTTGAGTTTTAACTGGTGATCGACTGAATGCTGCTAAACGAAAATACTTGCATCTTGCTTCAAAACCAAATAAGAAAGGGTACCAAGACATTAACTGTGTACACCATGATGGCAAGCCACCGACCAAGACAGCTACAGGATCCCGAATCTGCTGCTCAAGTTTTTCTGTCAACTTACTGTTTACAAATTCACTTTGGGGAACACTCTTAACTGCTACACTTAATGTATCAAAATCATCAGCTCTTCCAGCAGCAAAAGCAGATATTCTTTCATAATACATCAGATGAAACCTGAACCTGTTTATCCCTTCCAAACTTTTAAGAAGGGACAATATATCACAATCCGGACTGGAATTCTCCAAGTCAACTTCTGGAACAAGCATGCTAAAGAAGAAAGGATTGTAGGTGCACACAGATACTCGTCTAGATAAAGAAGACTGAGCCACATTATGATGTTCAGCATAACTTTCTCTATATCTCACAGCTCTTCGGTACGTTATTTTGTATACACGAGACCACAATTTTGCACTTGTGATGCTGTCATGTTCCACTTCAAGGAGTTGTTTGAGTATTGATTGATACAGTGACAATGTGAAGTCCAGTTGCTTCCCTTCTAAGTAGAATAACAACTTTGGTGAAGTATCTTCTTTATCAAAGCGTCCTGGAATATCGGCATTTGTGCTACCATCCTCTTCAGGGGCATGAAACTGTTCTTGCTCGTCAGGTTCCTTGTTCACAATCAATTTGGAATAATGTAAGTTGAAGTTTTAAAGTTAGGGGGAAATGGCAACCACATTAAAATGAACATACATTGATGGCCAAAAGGAAATGCAATAGACGAGTAGCACTACATAAAAGAGTAAAGGGCACGAGTCAACTGATAAGAGCATCTCGAGCAGGCTCCCTAATTTTAAAGAGCACATTCCCACATTGTGGAGAGCAACATTAATAAAAGAATAAAAATTATAACTCATTGTTCTTGTATCATGTTTTGTTTTGACTATCCTTCTTTCTAATAATGAAATGAAGTTCTACTGGCCAAAATATTCGAGCACCGATCAAATAATAGAAAACAAGGACGGTGAAATTTATTAAATGCTCATTGATTGAAGTGAGTATGACTCATAGCCAAAACCCACTCTTTAAAATTGCCAATTAAAATGATGAGCTTGTTGGATTCAATTTTTTAGATGGCTATTTAAAAATAAAGAGCATCTCACATTTAAAAGAACACTTGGAGATGCTCCAAGTCGCATACCAGAAGAATAAACCAACATATACTAGAGATAATTATGCAGGAATCAACTCACTAAATGAACATCAGTTACATCTCCTTGGCCTACAGTTCTCTGTTTGAAACTTCTTGCTCCTTCTGGTGAAGAAAATGGTAAATCAGGTATTTCCTCCTGCAAAAAAAAACCAGTAAATTCACAGTAACGGTTAAAAGGAAGGCAGGGAATACGAATGCAGTATCTTCATTCAGAGGTGAAAATAAGTTGATCAGCTAGAAGTGCACTAGATGGAAATCTCAGCTGCCAGTAAATTCACAATAACGGTTAAAAGGAAGGCAGGGAATACGAATGCAATATCTTCATTCAGAGGTGAAAATAACTTGATCAGCTAGAAGTGCACTAGATGGAAATCTCGGCTGCACTCACATTAACAAGCATATTACTAGATGCCATAAAATCAGGACTTTTTCCCTTAGAGAAGTTTGGATCTGATGGTGAATGAGAACTCGAGCTTCCCTTCTTCTCCAAAGCATGAAGACTGGATTTTGAATCCTCCACTTCACTAGTCTCCAGTTTAGGCCACATATATACTTCAATAGCACCCAAAGAAACAAAGGGGTCAACATTCACAGCACTTTCAGAGTAATCACGTAGATAAGTCTCTCCCGCTTCTTTCATAAACTGTATTTTAAGACATGGATAAGGAGTGCATCGCCCATATGGAACAGTAGCATATGAATTCCTGAGTTTAGAAGTATGGCTCAAGAAAACAGGGAAATTTTCAACGGAAGACAGTGCGCTTTGTAATCTTCGAACTAGTGTTGCAAGTAAAAATTCCTCTGAAGCTGGGTCAGAGGACAACAGCAACTTTCCAAACATCTCAAATCTTTTTTCTATAATATCTGTTTGATCAATTCCACCTCTCTTTGCTTGACCCATGAGATGCTGGCTAATTGTTAGGTAATTAACTAATGCTTTTATTATTCCACTCTCAACAAACTCAAAGGTGGAAATGGGATCTTTTCCACTGAGCTCTGACATGATCTCATGCAGTAATTTGTACATTTCATTTTCCTCTTGAGTGGAAGCAACACCATTCAGTGATTTACTTACTGTGGCTGTTAATGCTGTTGATAAAGTCCTGAGCTTCTGAAGAATATCTGTTACTCCTTTCTCAGGATTTGGTGACTCCACTGAGAAGTGATTGGTCCATATTTGCTTTGCAAGATTTTGAACAGCATCTTTCTGAAGCTTGCAACACATATCGGAAGATTTTGATGACTGACCAGGGTTAAAAGTAAAACAGGGGCACCTCTGAACATCCTGTAAAGCTGATTTTTGACGTTCGTCTTTTGCTAACTTCCTTACATCAAGCAGTGGCGATGTAACCTGTGAGCACTTCTCTGGTGAAAACAGACTATAAATGGTAAAAACAACCCCTTCCTTAGTGAAGTCTTTCAAGAAAACTTGAGGGAGCTTCAGCAGAACTGTATCAACAATCTGAAGGGCCAACAGGATCACATGAGGATCCTTCCTTGTAAAAACTCCAGCCAGAAAGCTGATATGAAATGCATAAACAAGGTTTTAGAAAAGAAACTTATCGCCATATGACTGAACTGTAAAGAAGAAAAGCCTCCTTTAACCTTGAAAAGTTGGCGGTTTGCAGTAGAGTAAGAAGCATGTCAGATTTGCACAAGCAAACTAGCCTGCTGATTATAGAAAGACAGCCATAACATATGAACACGTCCACACCAGAATGCACAACCTACTCGAGGATGACAAAGAAACATGAAAATTGTCAAGGGAAAGCAAGGAACTGCAAAACAATTAAAAGGAAGAATGTGTAAGGAAACTAACCTTGACCAAAACAGGAAGCAGATCGACTCCAAACTTCTCAACTATATCAGGTCGCTTCATAAGAAAAGCTTCCTTATCTGACAACAGTTGAGCTTCAACATCTTGTTCTACGGCGAATGGGGGAAGAAGCTCATTCAACAACTTCAAAACTTCGTGCATCTGTGTAGGAAAACCAAAAGTGAAATTTACATGCTTACATTAATAAATTATCCAAATTATTCAACTGTGTACATTTGATTCTTTTTAATCGCTTAAGAAAGAAACTAAAGCAAAATAGGCACAAGCATATGGCATAAATAACTAACGAACTGCAGACTCCAACAATCAGGTAATATTGTACCTAATGCGCTAAAAGATGCTTTGGTACATCCACCAAATACTTCTCTGTAGAACCTAGATATATATATATATATATAGATTGTTTTATTGATTTTAAAAATCTACTTACAGTTGAAACTTCTGTTTCATAGGATATAAAATGACTCCATATCAAATTTCCTCCTAATCAACTCCTTAAAATCCCAATCATATATTCCTAAAAGCTATTTTCTGCTTGAAACTCTAGGTGAAACTTTTTAGTAGCGAGTGTATTAGATTTTACCATGCAAAGACACCAAAAATAGGTAAACAATATGTCATAGCTTTACCCAAGAAAATATATTCTAGATCAAACTGAAAAAAATGTCGCATCCACAGGAACAGGTGCAAACAAGAGTTCTGGTAATGATGTTCTTGTTGCTTCCCTTTCTTTTGTTTGTAGTTTTCTTTTGAAGGTGTTTTTTTTTTTTTTTGGGTGGTGAGGGGGTGTTCACTTGCGTGGACTTGTTGGAAAGTAACACCTGCGCTAACCTGACTACAATGACCATCCACCATGGATGTAGAAAGTATCCCGTGAGAGAGGTCATATGATGATAGAATATCCTTTAGTATGCTGCTTATATTAAGCTCAAGAAGTGTGCTGAAAGAAACAGAAGAGCCAGAAACCAACTTCACAAGTAATCCCATTAAGCCCTGAGAAAAATCATTGACAACTTACAACAAACGAAAAGAATTTCTCAGAGGAAGGGAGAGAAACAGCATGGTGAATGGCTTACAACATATATTGGTTGACCAAGAGTTGTTCGACTATTTAAGTCTATATGATGCAGAACTTGCTGAATCAGCCCGATCTCGACAAACTTCATCCAGCATATCTGAAGAATGACATACTTGTTCCCCTATCTTAATCAAACAAGTGGCCACACTTTCAACTAGCTGAAAGAAAAAAATACATGACAAAGAGGGACAGATAATGTTAGCACAAATGCTCCTAACGACATAACTTATAGATCGATGATGTTCTTTATGAGAAAGACCTGTTTGTCCTCATACTGAAGAAGATTACACAAAATCGGAACAGCCTCCATGAAAAGTGAAGGAGATTCAGAAGAGAGTTTCTTGCATATATTAACCACAGTCGAAAGAGCTACCCTCTAAACCAAATAAGAACAAGAGGGAGAAAACAAAATTAGGTGTGACTCTCAGACAAAGCTAAAAAAGAGGGGGAAAATGCCATGTCTCTCGCTGTACATTTAACACATGCAAGTACCTGAACACTTGTGGAAAAGAAATCAATATAATTTAGAACAGCCATAACTGCACCGGATTGCAAGCAAGCAAGAGGTTGCTCGCGAGAAATTTTCTCTAGCGCTTGCAAACACTACAATTGAACAATAGGCAAAAAAAAGTACAACAATCAAAAAGATAAATTTGTTAACCAGAAGTCTATCCTACACGATTCAAAATAAAATAGAGAAGTGAGACAATGTTTCAGCAACATACTTGCTCGGCCACATCCAAGTATTCAATCGCCATTAGTTTTTGACAAAGGGCAGTAATTGCATTATGTCTAACGAGAAAACCTGAGGACCGGGGATTAACATCACACAAATAAGTTATTGCCCTTGTTGCCAAGAGCATTATATCAGGAGTGGTATCTTGCGTAGCTAACTTCACAAGTATAGGAGAAAATGAGTCTGCCATTAAGCTGGATAATGAACTATCACTAGCAAACGACAACAACTCGCAAAGCTCAGTAAGGGCAGCCAGTTGCCCAGATTCCTCCACCTCCTCACTCAAACTCCTCAAGACCTTTTTAAATTTGCTTTGATCACCCCATGATCGCCTTCTATAGTAGTCCCGGATGCTGCCATCCGAATCACAAGAACCATAGGTAGACTCCTTCTCCCCCTCGCCATCGGATCGAGTTGACCCAGAATTTGATGAAGATGTGTCCATGTCAGCTTCGTGGGCTGAGCTCATTGGCGTTTGGGCTGATGAGTTTGAGGTACTTGGCCTGAATTCTGACGAACTGCACGCTCGCTTATCGGCTGGCCATTTATCTACAGCTTCACTTCTTTTTTGCCCTCGATTTGTCATTCTAATGAACTCCTGCGTATGGTAAAAGAACACCTTTAATTCGTACTTATCCTTACTACGCCACAAAAAGAACTTACCCCCGATCATACAATAGCTGAATATACCAAAAAACTAAACAGATTGTGTTAAACAGAGTACAGAGTAATTAATCGCAAAAAGTCCATCATTTAAACAAAAACAAATACAGAGTAAAAGAAGAAACCGCAGTTGAGAAAACCGAAGTGAATACGCCCGCGACTCAATTAAAAAAAAAAATTCATTATCGCACATAAAAATCCACAAGAAATTAAGTAAAACAATGATCGGTTCGAACAAAGTGTATCCACAAAAAAATTAAAACAAAAAAACAGAAACTAAACTCACTCAGAATCAATATCTTCTTTACGGATTAAAACAAAAAAAGGAAAAAAATGAATTAACAAGTCATAAATATATTGATTAGGCAAACAAAAAGCAGAGGAGGCATTCAAAATCTTAGGCAGTACCTAAAAGATAGCAATTGAGTGATTGATCCAGCCAGGTTTGATAATAAAATTCAGGGAGTTTTGCGATTGCTCGTCCAAATTAATCAGAGAATTCCTTGTGGAATTGACACATAATAATAATTTATAGGTGCAGAATATATGTATGCATACCCCACGTATGTATGTATTGTATGTGTGTATAGTGAATGGATGTGTGTGTATACATGGAAGAGAGCAGAAGAAAAGAGAAGAGAACAGATGTGATGTGATGAGGATGAAAGAAACTGAGTAGAGGACGGGGTCTATGTGTAATAAACAATTGAAAAATGCTAGACTTCTTCAAGGGAATGTCATTATGTGAATCACGATCGTCATTGTAATTCAATGCAAGGGCGGTGCGGAAGGACACGTGTAGGGTCCAGATGTAATTAGGGTCGATCTTGAAGAGTTTTTTTTTTTTTTTCCTTTTTAAATTTTGTTTTTATAACAGAAATTTTATTATTTTGATGACGATGACAAATTTAAGTGAAGATAAATACTGAAAACAGAATTGGGCGAATCTCTGTTTCAAATTTTAAATCCTTTTTTACCTTTTGTTTGCTGGTTGAAATTGGGTCTAAGTCAATCTAGTCAAGTAGTGTAGTATGGACTTACTAAAAGTTTAACCTAATATTTTTTCCCTATTATGTTTAGCGTCTAAAAAGATATGAAGAGATAAAAGTTAGGCCCTCATAAAAATGAAGGTTGATTCCAGTTTTCATTTGAACTTGTATCAAGTCGCTGAGTTTGGCTTGCAAACTTTCTTTCTTTTCTTTTATTTTTCTTTTATGAAAGAGAATTATGTCCTTTTTTTTTCTAAGAGAAATTTTATTTCCTTTAACATAACTCTTCCCATAAAAGGGGAAAAAAATCACAATATTAGGTCAAATGTGATAACTTAAGTGATAAAGAGTAATCTTTATCATGACAAGGTCAAGATTTGAGTTTATAACCCTCCATTTATTAAAAAAGGGTTAATTTCATAAATGGTGCACAGCCTTTACATTTCTATCATATAGGTCCCCTATATCTTTTTTCAATATCATTGGTCTCCAACCTTTCACACCTTTACTTTTTAAATAAAAACAAAAAAATTATAAAAAATGGTAAAAATAAAAAGAAACCAACCTAGCTACTCTTTCTACCTCTAATAGATGAAGCTCATGACGTTTTTTTTTTTTTTTTTCTAAATGATAGTCATCACTTTTAATTCAATTTCCATTTTCGTCATTGAGCGCTAATATTCTTGAAATTATCGTTTCTTGTAAGTTTTTTTTTTCTTTTTTTCTTTTTTTAGGGAAGCAATTCCACGTTGAAATTCATTGGTAATAATTCCTTGGTCATATCATGATAAAACGTATGAGTCATGAGATTGAAAAAAAAAAACGGAAGAAGAAGAAGAAGAAGAAAAATTACCTGGTGAAGGTTGAGTTTAGAGAGGATGAATGAGACGTGTATTTGTTGTCTTGTCTTTTTCGTTATTACTATTTTTTTAATTGAAAAGTGGGAAGAATTTGAATTCTATGGGGTTATACTTGGATTTGTACGAGAATTTTTTTATTCCTGTTTCTACCTTTGGAATTAATCGAAATATAAGAATATTAGAAATCCATCAAATTCATTCAGTGAATTTTATTGACGATCTCTGGAATTATATGGAAGGGTAATTTATACCTGACGTTCTTAACTTTTTAAGTATTAATAGATCATGTCTCCATTATTTATTTATCTTTTAGTGGGTCTTCAATCTTTTAAGAAATCCACATTTTAATCTCTAGTGATGAAAATCGTCTATTTCTTCCTTTAAATTGGAGGCATTATGGTAAAATATAAAAAACTAAATATTTAATTTAAAAAAATTGGGGGAGGGGGACTCACTCCTTTTAGTAGCCGGAAATGGTAGTCGCTGCCATTTTCGACAACACGTGGGGAGACCCCCCTGCTGGTTGCCGGAAATGGTTGCAAAAGTACTACCATTTTGCAGCAGCACTGGAGGAGACTCCCCACCTAAGGCTGCCGGCAGCTCAAATGGGGGAGTCCCCCTATCCTCTTTTTTTTTTTATAAAAATTAAAATATTTAGTTTTTTTATATTTTTTCACAATGCCCCCAACTTAATGGAAGAAATAGACGATTTCGTTACTATTGACTAAAATGGGGATTTCTTAAAAGATTAAGAACCTACAAAGGGGAAAAATAAAAATTAGAGACATGATCTATTAATACTTAAAAAGTTAAGAATGTTAAGTGTAAATTAACCTGTGTGGAATTTTGAATTCCTTCAAATTCCATCTTAGAAACCCCGTAGTAAAGTTGAAAATAAACGTTGGTTTTTTTTTTCTATTGAGACTTATTTTTTATGGGTAATTTACAGCTAGAATCTCCAACCTTTCAACTTTATTGAAGTTATGTCTCCAACCCTTAAGTTTCATCCTGGAGTCCTCAACATTTCAAAATTATTACACCTAAAGTCCCTTGGATGGAAACTATTAATTCTTCCGTTAATTTTGAGAGTATTTTAGTAAAATACATAAAAAATTAATTATTTTATTGCTTTAAAAAAATTAAAAAAAGGGGAGACCCACCTCCTCCCCAACCAGCCAAAGGTGTTGTCATTTCCGACAGCACAGGGGGAGTCTCCCCTTTTTTTTGGTTGGAAATGACTGTCATCATATATATAGATTGTGGCCCTTTTTTTTTGCCAACACTTAAAAACCTTTTAATCATGTTACTTAGCATTCCATATTGGTAGTGTCAAAGTAGATTATTAGTATAATTGTTAATTAATTATTCAAAAAACAATATATATTGGTAGTGTTAAAGTAGTTGTTAGTTTAATTTAATTTAACAACATTTAATTTAACAAGTTGTTAGTTTAATTGTTAAAGTTAACAATAAACTTAATACTTTATATAGTATTATTTCTTTTTTTATTTTAATTAAATTTGGATTGGTCTATTATTTGACTATTGAATTAATGATTATATTTAATATTTTTATTTAGAATCACCAATGTGGCACAAATTAATAGTTAAATTTAACTTACTTAAGTGTCATTTAACAAATACTAATACTAAAAACTTTACTTTTTACTTATATGAATGCTTCATTTTAGAACTATTAATGTGAATATTCTTAGTGCTCCTTTTAACTATTTCTCAGAACACCGCCCTTATGTAAGCATTATTATCCAACATCTGCATAGAGATTGCACTAGGGCCATCATATAAGTTACCGGTTATAATGAATCTCAATTATTATTACCGAATCAAACAAATTGGATGCTCTCAGATTGTGAATGTAAAATAATCATATTACTTACTTTTTTTCCCCTTCTTTTCTGAAACACTTTCAATTCATCAAATCGAGGTGAATCACCATGTCAAAAAACAACAGAACTTTATCAAAACAATTACAACTAAAACGAGTAGATAATGAGATGTTGGATACAGTAGGGTTAACACTAGTTGCCTTGCGGTCAATGAAATTGCAAGGTTTACTATTTATGTTCGCCAATAACGATTTAATCTCGTTAAAAATAGACATGTTAAGATTCGTGTATAAACTCTATACCACTTGCATATCCAATCCCACTACAAAATTTGATCAAGCTCCAGCTAAAGAGCTTGATTAAGTATGTAAAAGCATCGAACAAAACAAGCCTTACATGCGAAGGAGCTTGATCAAGCTTCTTAGTAAATTTCCTCACATACCATCCATCTCAAACTTTGGTAGTCCCTCGAGGAAAGCCATAGATTCGACAACTTCCACCACCAAATTTCTTGTTGCCCCAGTTGCATATTGTCCATCGTTCCACTTAAACACGGATTAATGTTTAATTTTAAGTAGGCAGAGCTTTCCATCGAACCACTCTATATGGGCAACCATTTTTGTCTAGTTTTAGTTCCTTGTGATATTGTTGTATTACTTTTTATATCTTAACTATATTATGATTTACTTTCGATGTATTATAATTCTCAAATATTTATTACCAATAATTTGATTTGCCACGACTAAAAGTTTATGTTTTCATAAATTCTCAAATAAGAATGATAAAATTAATATATGAAACTTGGTGAGAACTCTAAAACGAACGCACAACGCCCGTTCCTTTTAACAAGTAAAAAATAATGGATGTCTGGCAAATGACCTTTTTTCTATTCACAGATCAATATATAAGACTTGTCCAACCATTTCCAGTATCGAAATGGGTTTGTTGCCAGAATTCTCCAGTTTAAAACAAGGAGAATTCGGGCAGATCAATATGTTAGACCTGTCCAACCATTTCCGGTATCGAAACGGGTTTGTTACCCAAAAATTCTCCAGTTGAAAACAAGGAGAATTCGGGAAAAAACAGGGCCATATCCACATCACGAATCAATCAGTTGGACTCATCTAACGCTTCTAAATCCAAAAAGATGTTTTCCCCCCCCGAACATTCACCAGTCACAAAGGATGAAAATTCACGTAAAAATAGGAGTCCTTTGCTTAATTGCTTTGGATGAAAAGGGGCCGCGTGAATCCCTTTTTTCTAAGAAGACGTGTGATCCCTATACAAATAGGAGGGAAAAAATGCAATTATTGTGGGTGTATAAAGTGTGAAATTATTGTTCAAACTATTTATTTCTAGTTAAGAGATGAAATACATATCTTACTATTTATTAATTGTTCCAACGAGTTTCAATTAATGGAACTATAGTAATTTTGAATAACAAAATGACTTCAGCTAAGACGGCATTTAGAAATTTTACACTGTCTATTCAAAATAACATTTTCACCGTCACTCAAAGAGAGACAATCTTATTTTCATAGAAAATTTCACAAGAAAAATTCAATGTTAAATTCCTTAAACTACAATAACAAATTAAATCTAGCTATTTTGACAATTTTTGAAGCTACGAAATTTTCATGAGTACACAGTTTAGTTACATAAAGAGGGGAAAAACAACATAATGTGCCCATCTCAAAATCATGACGCATCACCCATAATCTCCCAAAACCAATCAGGCAATAAACCAATAGTTCATCTTCCATTAATTTTGGGGGAGCACACCGCACATTCTAAATAAAGCATAGAATACATGCACTCTTGTTAGAATGTATGTTCCACGTAATAAATTCACAATCACCTAGTAATAATTCATTTAAGATCACAAAGAACCTTTGCGCCATCCATTTACACACCTGCAAATGTTATGGTTGCTTCGTAAAAATGGTAAGCAACAGAGGTCAAATGATGCTGTAGATAGCACATAGGTCACAATTCCAGGATCCCATCACTAAGATAATGATACTGTAATACTGGTAAACATCCATATTCATTAATAACAAGATATTCCATAAAATACTCATATATGTCCGAAACAAAATTTCTCAAACTAACAATAAATAATCTAAGACCCCAATTTTGGAGAAGGGAAAGATCTGAAATGATGACTAGTTATTGCCGTAATTCCCATCCCATTTTGATACCATCATGTCTTAAGGATCCAGACGCAAGAAAACAGTAAACCAAATAAAAGTTAACAAAAGGGTTCTAAATGATTTGAAGAAAGGTGCTAAATCACTGTGAGACGCCCAACCACTTTGAGAAGTTCTCAAATTCAGTGTAATCACTATCTGAGATCATAGTCTTGTACCATGATTTGCTGGCAGCCTTAATTGCAGAAGCCTCCTCCTGCAGATAATAGAAACAAAAGCAAGATATCAGATCTTGACATATAAAAATTAATATTTACCCACCAACTTGTAATAACCATATTAATAAAGCAAAGAGTTAACCAACATTTTGCTTAAAAGTTCATATATTGAGAAATTATAATGAGGTCAAATGAATGGTGAAAATTTTGAAGAAAGTTTGAAATGTGCGATGCGGTTATAGATGAGTAGTTAAACTATAATGAAACTATAATGTCAAATTAGTGCTATGTGAAACTATAATGTGTGTGTATAATGAGAATCAAACGAGCACTCAATTTTTAACAACATATTATGATATGTTGCTTTTTCGTAAGTCAAATTAGCTTAAATTTTATTGTAATTATAAACATCCACTAACATTTTACAACCAGGCATTAGCTGAGAATGACAGCAATTGAAGCAAATGTTATCAGTTCCGGGCCATCCGCCCTAAATTTTAATTAATTCAATTTGAACATAAGTTAACATTGCCCAGATATAGTAGTGCAGCCGAACCAAGACACATCAAGCAAGATGTAATAATCAAAGGGGGGGGGAAGCTGAAAACTGTCTTTAAGTATTTTTTAAAATCCAATCATAACTTCATACGAAAAAAATCATAAAATAAAAATACTTCACCACCTATAATTTTAATTCCTATATAATTAACACCGATTATCATATTTTGCCTTTTGCCATCCAATTTATATTTATATCTATAATAAAATGCTTAACTTCAGCATCTGCTATCCACAAAGAACAATAAGAAAAACTTAAAAGTTTGATTCTTGTGAGAGGACAATCAACTAAACCTTTTAGCAACTTCGTGAAGAAATCTTAAAGCATACATAAACCAATCTAAATGGTTACAGCAATCCTTTAACAACCAAATTCGCAAGAAATGAGCAAATATTCCAACTAACAATGTAATAGATAACAATATGCACATAGAAGATAAATCGAGCTACAAAATGTGATCGCAATAAAACAGAAAACCAATGTATAAACATCTGTCCAGCTAACAAAATTCAATTACGCGTTGCAGCTTATGAAAATTTTAGCATTAAAAAAAGTTAAATAACAAGGGAACAAGCAGCATAAATAAGAAATTTCTAGTTGTGGCAATAGTACCTTAGTAATTGGCTTCCTCTTCTTGTCGAGTTTCTCTTGCTTAGCCTTAACACGTTGTGCCTCGGCTAATACTCCATCCTCCTTGCAGCCTTAGCATATGGGTTGAGCTTCAACATCACGTTCAGATTCTTCAGTGGGTTCTTCTTCAATGGAGCCCTCTTGATCTCCTTTTTGATGGGCTTCACCACTGACTGAACTTCATCAGAATTGATGATCCTAGCAAGATCCGCATTCACCATCTTGGACCTAGGCAACACGTATCCCTTCTTCTTCTCAGATGGCTTATCAAAAGTTCCATAAATCTCGTCCAACTTCTCAAATGCAGACTTAGTCCAGATAATGAACCTCCCAACATGACCTCCGGGAGCCAGTTTCAGCAAGTTAAGGCGCGACACATGAGCAACCTCCACACCCGGAATGTTACGGAATGCCTTCACGATCTTTGCACCCTCAGTGCCATACACCACAAGAGGTCCCTTCCTAGAAATGTAACGTCGGTTACGCATCTTACCCTTTCCAGGACGAATTCCTAGACTATTCTTCGCCTTCTCAGCATCAGGAAAAGCACCAACTTGCTTGAGGATTTTGATAGCAGCATTAGTCTTCTCAATGGCCTCAGCCGTATCCGAAACAACGAGAGGCAACTCAGGAACCTCCTCAATCCGATGCCCACGGGCAAGGACAAGGGAAGGAACAGCAGAAGCCGCAATAGCAGAAACCACAGCATGGCGTTTCTGTGTAACATTCACTGCCCTGTGCCAGCGGCGCCAGATCTTGGTAGGAGCAAACATGCGACCACCACGGCACATGTTTCCGAAGGCACCCTGTCCAGCACGGTGAGTACCACCACCGGAAACACGGGGGATACGCGACACGGCACGACCAGTTCCCCATGACTCGGCGGAGGTCTGGTGACCGGCGCGCTTCGAAACAGCGTATGGCTGGCGAGCATTCTTAGAGATTTGACCGTGAACGAATGTTATGAGATCTGTGCGTATCGAAGCCTTCATCACGGCAGGAAGTTGAAGGGAGGCGCCCTCGGTGGCCATGTCATTCTCTAGGGCTTGAACGGAGACGAGAGGGCGGGCGGCGGCGGCCATTTCCGGTGGGAGGGGGCAGGGGTGGAGCGATAAAGGGGACCGCGGAATTGGTTCGAGAGTGCAAAATTAGGGTTCGGGTTGACGCTCGACTATATATATAGAATGGAAAAGGACAGTTAATTACGGAAATGCCATGTGCTGTGCTAGGGTTATGGAGTTTTTTTGAATGGGGTTAATTATGGGCCTCTGCACCAAATGGGCCTTTCCTGGATCCTCGAAATTTTTTTGGTTGTTTAGATAAATTCTCTTTTATTGATGAGGGTCTGAAAAATGCCTTTTTATTGAAATAAATTGTAAAAATACCATTATATATTGTAAAATTATACCAAATCAGTTTTTATTTAAATTCAATTATTATTATTAGATTCAATTTAATGTAAATTATTAATCAAAAGGCCAATAAAAGTCGCCGCACCACCTTCGTTGCCCTCACCCACTACGCTTGATAATATCCGCCGCTACTACTTATTAACAAAGTAGTGGTCGCAAAAACACCACGTCACAATATTGAATTAACAACAACCGCCATAATTGATAACACATAGTAACAATTAGTGAAAACAACATAGTAACAACTCGAAAAAAAATAATAGCAATCTTTTTCCAATGGAGGTAAATACTTTTATAATGGTAACAAATCGCAAACATCATGGTAAGAAATTTCATTCTCCAATTCACAGGTATTCTGCAAACTCCTATAAGAAAAAGGGTAAATCCTCTAATTATCTCAATTTTTTCCCATCTATCTATATATTAATAAAAGCAGTAAGTCTTGGTATCTTTATACTACGGTTTACCTGCCCATCTCTATGGTGAAACTTGTGGTCAAATTTTTTTTTTTTTAATCTTGTTTTTTCGTTTCCCATTTTGATTTTTCCTTTTTGATATAGATGGATTCATTTTATCTAGGTGTCATCCATGATTTTCTACTTAAATATGGATCTTAAATCCTCATCCAAACTATTCCTTCTTTTTTCTAATTATTTTCCTAATTTATTCCTAATCTATGTAGCAATTACCTTAATTTCTTCATTACCCAATTTTTGGTTTCATAAATTTCACCTTCATTACCCAATTTTTGTTCTATCAGTTTCAATTTCTTGATTCTCTAATTAACTTACCAAAATTTGATTTCCTCATTTTTCTCCGTAATCGAAATTTTTTCTAAATATCCCCATTCAAATTTGAGTAATTTTATTAGCACCATATTTTTTATTTGGTATATTACATTTTAATTACACTTAAGGTTATTGAAGTTTAACTGTTATAGTCAAGATAATTGCATTGTCTTATATGTTCTTGAAGTGCATCGGTAACATTGTTCTAGCAACGAGCCTGTTCTAATTGTGCAATTATAATTTTGTGCTACATTAACATGTTCTTCAGAAACTAAAAAAACTTTTCCAAAGAATGCTTTCAACATATGATAGTGGGAGATGTTCCTATGAATCTTCAATATGAAGGAAACATTACACGAACAACTTTAAGTATTATTTTGACCAATAATTTTTATTAACCCTTATTATTTTCTTTGTATTTTTTTATTACTCTTATGATTTATTATTTGTTATTAGTGTTAGCAGTCGTTGATATTTCATATATATTAGTTTGTACTTATGTAGCTAGTCTAATAAAATTAGTAAATTAAAAAATAAAATAGGCCTTTAGGATTCAACAAGATGTGAGTACTTTTAAGAATTTTTCTAGGGAGAGGCAACCTCTCTTCTTACGGAGAGGAAACTGCCACGTGCCTGTATGTGATTGGGAATTGGGGATTTTGGTTGCCTCTTCATAGCCAGACTGGTGCTTTTAAGGGAAAACTTAGTAATTTCAAAGTAATTCCCGAGAATGGAATACCTCACAACAAAGGCAAACAAAGCCTTATGTAGTGAAATTGATCTAGCGTCATGTGTGCCATATACTATGGCACCACATACATAGTCATGTGGTGCCATAGTGTATGACACATATGGCGCCAGAACGAGACTACTTTATGTAGGGCCTTTGCTCTTCTTTCTAACTCCAATAGAAGATCCCCATTGAAGTTATCATACTCTATCGAAATGAAAAGAAGTGCAAATTAGTAATTATAACCAAATTTATAAGTTTATTAATATATTCTTATTCGACACGTAAAATACGGTGAAGATTGAAAGTAATGATTTTTCAATAAATAAAACATAGAACTATATAGGGGTCTGTACTTTGAAATTTTTAAATTTTCTAACTATTACCAAGTGCTAAAGAAGTTATTTGTAGGTGCAACAACTAAAAGAAAATCAAAGCGAATTCATAGGTCCTCCATTTCAAAAAGAAATTTCACAACATTGAACATTCTCATACCTTGAAAGTTGACTTTGTTCATTTCAAATTTCTCATGCATATCAACATATTTTTATATGTAATTTAGGTGTGTACTTTAAAAATTTTCACCGGTGTAATGACGTATTTATAAAATAATAATAAATTGGTTGATTTGCACAAATAAAACATCATGATATAGGGTTCTAATAAATAAATGATTACATTTATGGATTTAAAATGGTGTTCAACCAACATTTAATTGCCAACAATGCAAATCTACAAAAATTACATATACGTAGTGATGCATGTGTTTGGAACTAATAAAAAGAGGAACACAATGCCAATCTTCCAACATAATGTTGACGTACATTTGCTATCAACTCATTATTCAACATATTTGTTACTTTTTATGAATTGTTCTCCTCGTGCATTGCACGGGTGAAAATACTATTTTTTAAAATAAATCAATAAATTTACATGCCTATTTCAAATAAATAAAATAAATTTACATGCCTAATTTTTTGTCCACGCTCGTGGCAAGTTTCACTGCCGGTTTTGTGGTCCCGCTTCTAATGCGAGTTTCATAAAAATATGCCTCATAATGACACAATTACATGGTACCGCTACACTGGATATATAAAGCAATGTAAATTAGCTCTTAAAATGTACAGGAATTATAAATGAAAAAAAAAATAATAATCATAAAAAAATTGGCCCCTGTATCATTATTATTTAAAAAGCTAAAGGCCAAAATCATTGTTCAATGAATAAAAAACGTGTTTTTCCTTTTTCCATTATTGCACTTGGACTACAGGAAACGGATATTTATTTTTGCTGGTTAGCTAGAGTGTTCCAGCAGGGTTGTTTTCTTCATATGTTGTTCTTTTACTCTATATCTCACAGAAATTAGGCTTTGCTTTTGAATTCAATTAGAGATTATTTGCAAAAAAAAATTGTGGGCATTTGTTTTCTTGATTTTGCCGTTTCTTCTATTGGTTGGTTTTGTGGATAGGTATCTTCCTGATGAATTTCTTTTCCTTTTGAAATCAAGATCAAATGAAGTCTGTATGACGATCACTTGGGGTGGTATACGGTTTGATTTTTTGAAAATCAGTTTTGTGAAACTTGATTTTCAGATAAATGCTTGGTCAGACTACAGATTTATACATAAAGTTATTTTATCAAGATAGTAGGAAATGAGCTTGAGAAAAATGTGATTCTGAAAAGAAAAACAGTATACTCCCAATAGCAATAAGGCTAGAGTAGTCACACAATTCAATTCCTATTTCTAAGAGCTTTTCCCTAAATTTCACAAGGCCTAAAACATGATTTTAAACCAGCAAGCAGGGCACCACGCTTGCTTTGTTAAGGTTAAGTTGAAGTTCTTTTAATGTATATACTCCATTGTTATTTTCTAACTGGTTTGTGAATATAACTATAGAATACACAATTTAGTTAACATTCCAGGTTTAAGAACTGTAAGATGGGCAGAAGAGTGACAGCTATGGTGTAATTAAAGCAGTGATGTAGTAAATTAGATGTAGCCCTAAGGAACCTGAATCTTGAGGCAAATTTTTTCAGTGTCCAAACTTACAGTTCAAACATCGAATTCCCTTGTAAGATAAGAGATGGTTAAAATTTTATTTTTCATGAGTAAGCGGTTGTTGATAAACACATTTTTTTCTGGTAATGTTTTGCCTCATTTTTTGAGATTTTATTGCATTGATGAGTTTCAGAGATTAGCAACTTTGTGGCTTTTATTATTATCTTTTTCTTCAAGATTATCTCGAGAAAATGTGAGCTTTAGTTCTTGTACTTGATGTCAGTTTGAGAGTTTTTAGATTGGGGATTCCTCTATCCGTGGGTTGGATTTATTTATATTTGTTTCGATGGAGGAGTTTTAGGGTTTTTCCCTGAATATTGCGCATGAAACTGTAGTATTTCTTGGAATGGCGACCATTTCTTGGAATGTGAATTGATAGCAACATTAAATTTGAAATATAAATTTGGTTTCACAGATTATGGGACACATTCTTGGTTGAAAATATACATTAGGAATTCTCTATTTTTACCACATATATGCTCTTAGCTCTATACCCATGCAACTCAAATCACATTAATTATTATAATTATGCACACATAAATCAACAAGATGTTAACTTCAATAAAAAGCTATCTGAAACTAGTATTAACAAGTGGAGTTTCTTTTGTCCTAAAATGCGAGACAACACTGCATTCCTAACTTATAATTCGATGGTCATCAATAGGATTTGATTTTTCAAGGACGGACATGAATGGCAATATCACAAAACTGCAATGACTACTAATAACATACAAGGACAAACACTTAATTTTATTTGTTTATACTTGCCGGAACACATTTTTTCACATGGTCACCTATATGTCGCATTGTCACGAGTCCAAAAATTATTGACATTAGAATCTTATTAAAACCATCTGAGAATACATCTAATCTTATTCACGACACTTGCACAAAAAATAATGTATATCGAGAAGTGTAAGAGTTAGTCCATTTTAACACATTTACTTAATTAAATTATTTTATATGCATGTGCATATACTTTGACAGTTTAAGCAAGTTGTATATAACATTAACTTTTACTTCAAATAGATGTAATAGAGGTTCACTAAAACAAGGTATTTGTGTTGCACAGTAAATTGTTTCTATTAAGAATTTTATGTTGCATAATTTTAGTCTTAGCTATATACACTTAGGAGTAGTAACAAATCCTAATTTCTGTTAGATTGTCACTCTTTTTGAAAATTTCAAGTTCTCTATCCTCATTGATAGCAGGTAATCTTTTCATTTTCATTTGGGTTCGCTTCTCTAACTAATAACATCTTCCTCATGATGCTTCACTTCTTTTGGTTGGGGTTTTCTGTTTTATCGTCACATCTTCTGAAGTAATCATCAATTGCATGGAATGTTTTTCGTTTCTTTTTGTTCTTCTTTTTTCCCAATTGTTTTCATTCTAATTTCTGGATTTTCTTTTCAGCTTTTGTGCTTGGGTTGTGTTCCGTTATGATTTTGAGTTTCTCTAGATGAGTCCTTATTTCATTTGTTTACAGCCATAGATTACAAGTACTATTTCCCCCCTTTATTGTTGTATTGAGAAAGCATGCGTCTATTTTACACAAAATTTATATATAAAGGTGTGGTGCATTACTGAAATATAATCTTTTTTATTTTTTCAGCTTTTTTGATGGCTTTATGTTTCTCATGAGAAAAATGGTTCATTAGAAGCATGCTGGTGGGAATGGATCATGGATTAAGAGACTTCTATTCATCAGGCACTTCTCTTTCTAATCTAAATTATGTTTCTAAATGTGACATTGCATAGATAAGTTGAATTGGGGTTTGTAGAAGAGCTTGAGTTGAAAGGCTGTTGAGATTGCTATGTTTAGTGTTTGAATTTTTTTTTCCCGTTTCTCCCCTTTTTTCATTATTCATTTTGTTTTTTGATTTTTTTTAATGATTTTAGCACATTCATAATAGTAAACAATTTAGGATGTAAGATGTTATTTTAGCATAAATGTTTTTCTTTCCCTGTAATGCTCCTTCGATTAATAGTAATAGAAAAGAAACAAGAACATACAATACAATCTATTTATTAGCCTTGGTTAGTCTTTCTGATGTACTTATTTGTGAAAATGTCTTCGGTTTGTATCCAGGACTAAATAAGGAGAGGCAGGGAAGGCAGTAGAAATGATGAGCAGCAGGAGATGAAGCTTTGATCCAAAGATACTGTTCAACATGTGGATAAACACAGATGATATGACTGTGTCTGTATGGGTTAGTTTAGTCCGTTTTCCTTGGCTTTGGCTACCAATGTATCTAAGGCTTTGTTATATATAAAATTTATGCTGATGAGTCTATAATTTATGAAATTCTAAATGATCTTTTTTCTAAAATGGTGTTTTGCTGTTTTTTGTAGATGGGACATGTCGGACTAGAAAGAGTTCGTAGAAACACGGCTGCAATAAATGAAGGTATCCATCATCTGTATGAGAAACAAATCACAAGAACTAACATTTCTTTAGGAATTTTTTCAGTTCGACTACTTCACTGAGTGTATTTAACCCTCAACTTCCCCCTCCCTTTATTATTTATTATTTTATCAATGGTAGAACACTTTGATGTTTCCTCTCTTTTATTTTATCGATGGTACAACATTTTGCTTACCTTTTACTTGATTATAACTTACTTATTTTACACCTATCCTAATAAGTACTTAATGAAAAACTAATAACAAACTAAGTCGACTACAAAGTCCACACGGATTCAAACAAAAAAGAAAGCTAAACACATGCAACGCACTTGCTAAACTAGTAAGTTAAAAAGGAAAAAGAATTCTAATTACCGGGACGTCACTCGAAGCGTTTATTCACTTCTTTTACAATCTCATTCTTTCGACATATGAATATTAATAGAATCTCAGCCTAGCTTAGATAGTGATGGCCAAGAATGAAGCACATAATCAATTTCTCAAAATTCTCAGAAATCACTAAGGAATAACAATGCAACATCATACATAGTCAAGAATGTCGTCAAATTTACACTCCTCTCTTTCTCAACAACATTTTAACTTCAACCCATTAAACTTTTCTTCCTTTCTTTAAGCATAAAAAAGAGGCGGTCCTCAATTATCTCCATAGTACTATCTTGACACAAAAAAAAAAAAAAAAATCCACATAATCACCTGTCGAAAAGTTTAAAGTTATGGGTTGCTTGAAAAACTTCCAGTAGTAATATGTGCTTAATTAGAAATAGAAATTTTAAAGCTCTACGTCTAAATATGACTCTTTAAAATCAGAACGCTAAACTCTAGGAAAACATTTTTTTTAAAGATGCTTGTTTCAATGAGAAGGGAAAAAAAATATTCACAATCTCATCTATAAAAAAAAACAATGCACTCACATATCTTTGGAAAAGAAAATCACTCTTTTTTTTTGTATATATATGAAACGTAAGATTCTTGTGCTATATAATATAAAAGTTTCTTGAAATAAAAATTTCATAGCTTTTTTTTTCTCGAAATAAAAAAAATTCTCAAAATTATTTTTATTTTTTATTTTTTTGGAAAATTAACACTGCTTAAACATATTAATGACCATGCTTCTCCCAGAATTTACTTTTCACAGACCAGTCATATATTTTTCTTTTCCCAAAATATTCTACGGAAAATCGAACCCAACTCAAATACTTATGATTCAAATATATCCACTCATCCTCATGATATATCATATTTCCAAAACCAAATAAAATCTTAGTCAAAAGCATACGATCAATAAATATTCTTACTGCATAACTCATTATGTCAAATGTGTTCTTTGGAACATGCAACATGCGATCCGCAAACTTTTGTCGAGAATCATATATCATTCATATGAATTTAACATATCGTAATTCAAGAAATCAACCAAGTAATTCATCACGAAATCCACTAAATTCAATATCCATTTATGCGAAATCCTATCTAATAAGTCTAGTCTAAGGGGCTACTAAACTCTTTCAGTTAAATTAAAGGACTTAAAATAAAATCTTTACTTTGGTCGCACTTTAAAATAAAGATAATAATTTTAATATTAGCTCAAACTCGACTCGAAATATATAGAAATTTATTTTCTTCAAAATCTCATATGATCTTATTTTCTGTATCTAAACTTCATAAAATCTCATATTCTTTAGTTGGGCATAAAATTTTCTAAAACTCAGATGATACAAGCACACTTGAAATTTTCTAATGCCACATCAAATTCATAAGTCTCGTAAGTCTTTCAAGAACTTTTACATGACATGTGAGATGAACCTTTCACTTTCAACAAGTATAAACAACTAGTGGCATATGTAAATATTTTTCAAGTGTTGTATCATAAAATTATTTTTTTAAAATCTTTCTTATTAAATCTGAAACATAATTTCTTAACAATATCATTGCAACTTTGAAACTTGATATTTAACTCAGAGTCGATGAAGCGGACAATGGCAGGTGGCCCTACTACTTTAGCATTTGCTTAATAATACATATATTTTTTTAAAAGATAATCCATTTTTTTTCCATTTGAATTGATTTGAATAGCGCGCAACTATTGGCTCCCAGGTAGGAGGGGGTCACATGGACTGCTTAAGTCCCGTTCCAACCTTAGATAGTTTAGGCCTTGTTGATAGAGCCTTTAGTTTTGCGACTACTCATCTCAAACAATAAAATCCAAATAAAAGAATAAAATAGTAAAAGTAATTTTCTTTTTTTTTTTTTTTGAAAAAAATATTGCAAGTCTACATAAACGTGGACCCACTATGATACCATCTGTGACGTCCCGAGTAATTAGAACCCAGGTCGTTACAGTTCCAATCTCCCACCATACATCTGTTACGATTATAGTGAGGAATTATTTGTAACACGGTTAGGAGTATGTTTAAGTACATAGACTACCAGAGACACATATGATGTTAGAAAATTTTTCCACATAATGATTCTTCTTCACCTTGTACTTTTTTTTTCTTCTTCACCTTGTACATTACCCTTGTTGACTTGATATATTTTTAAAAAAAAAAAAGTATCAATATGTTAGCATAAGAATTTCACTCCCCATTTCTTCTTCACCTTATACTTTTTTTTTCTTCTTCACCTTGTACATTACCCTTATTGACTTGATATATTTAAAAAAAAGTATCAATATGTTAGCATAAGAATTTCACTCCCCATTTCTTTAGAAGAGGCCAAGGAGGAGGTTGTCTAAAGCTCATAGCCAAAAGGGTTAATTTCACAAATGGTCTCCAACTTTTACACTTCTTATTAGTTGGGCCCTCAATATTTTTTTCAATATCGTAAGTCCCCAAACTTTCACAAAATCGCTCATAAGTTCTTTAAAACATTTTTGCCCTTACTTTTTAAATAAAAACAAAAATTTCCCTACTTACCTAACTAGCTACCCATTTTACTTCTACCTTGAACTTGATCAAAAACAACAAATACTTACACCATATTTTTTTGAAACCCTTAATTTTTCCTGTCATTTCTAACTAGGAATGGCAACGGGACCGGCATTACCCGATACCCGCCTCAAACGGAACAGATATTACCCGTCCTGTTAAATATTGGAGCGGGTACGGGGTGAAGGATTTTGCCCCGAAGTCTTATTGGGTCGGGGTAGGGTATTGGCCGCCTTGACCCGATACTCGATATTTTTTTTTTTTTTTTTGGAAAAAAGAATTTAAACCTAAGTAGTGAGTTAGTGAGGGTTTGATCCCAAATACCTAAAATAGAAATAATAAACCTTAATCATCCCAATTAGTACCTCTTTTATTGTATTTTTAATTAACCTTAATAATTAATTTATTCAAAATTTGAGTTTTCTTAAAATAAAAAAAAAACTAATTCAAAGACAAACCAAACCTTATCCCAAAATCAACTTTCCTCATCTCATCTCTGTCTCTGTCCAACTCGAACCCTTCAACTTCAAGTCTTCATTAGTCTACCCAATCCCAAAGTTTCCGCCGCCGCACCGTACCGTTCTTTTTTTTTTTTAAAGATTTTTTTCTTAACGGGGCCGGTAACGAGTAATTTTTTTGTACCCGCCCCGAACCTCCCCCGCTGAGTACCCGATTCAATCGGGTACGGGGAGGGTATGGGGACCTAGATTTCCTTAACGGAAAGGGGCGGGGCGGGGCGCTCCCTTGCCATTTCTATTTCTAATAGTAGCAAAAGGAACAAACAATAAATTTGTGGGTCTCCTCTTTTGAAACTAGAAATGATTACTTGCCTAGTTACCCACCCATATTTCAATCCAGCGTAAATGACAAATTCCGTTTCCAGTAGCAAAAAAGAAGACCTATAATTCTACCGGTTGTTCTTCCTGTTGCAATAAAAATGACAAGAGAAAATAAATGGTTCCCTAAAAAATGAAATTTATATAGATACGGTTAGGTTTTGTTTTTATTTAAAAAGTAAAAGGTAAAAATGCCATGAAGGACTTTATAATAAAAGGCTAGGAACCTAGAGCATTCTAATATAAATTGCAAACGTTGGAGACCACTTGTGAAATTAACCCTAACAAAAAGAATAATTCCAATTGGACAAGAAAATAAACAAAAAGAGTGACAAAGCTAACATGTGTCTCAGGTGATTAGTAAATGTAATGTGTTGAAAAATAGAGTCGCGTAATGTGTTAATTTTGTTAGATTTCTTGTATTTGCTTTTGTTTAAATAACACAACTCTAACAAAAGGAGCTCAATTTGTTTTATTATACAAAAAATGTCAATATATAAACGGCCCCACCTTTAGTGCTAGTTTGAATCTCTTTAACATATCTCTTTATAATTTCACCTACCACTTATTTGACTATTGATTTGACAACTATTTATTTATAACCACAAATTTCAAATTTCTATTAAATCTACACCATTCATTTCACCAACTTATAATTTCTCTTTATAAGTCACAGGGATAAAGAAAATCAAACAACCACTTAATTTTTTTTCTTAGAAATGATCTTCCATCACCGGCCAGACATATGGTGAGAGATCGAAACTATATGAAATTTGTCGTTACATGTTCTCAGAGAGACTAACTCGATTTGTAATGTACTTTAGCTGTTTCGATTTACTTGCATTACTTAAATGAATTCAATCTTCTTGTAATCACATTAGTTCTAGTGGTAGCTTAATCTAAGAATAATAGTGTTTTAGTCGGTGTAGGACTTCATCATATATACCTCTAAAAATGTGCGGTTCATCACTGAAATAACCAACGGATTGAAGCTTTCAACTGGTACAAGAAATAAATAAATAACAATAACAATAACAATAACCAATATATTTTACTACCATTATTTACGAAAATACTATAGAACGGGGCATATTTGTAAATGCCTCTAGAGATGTACATCTGTAATAAAATTACTTCTATTTTCATTCAATTACTCGTGTAGTAGTTTATTCACAAACAATTCACGCTAATTTCAATCAACTCATTTTCTGTAAATCTTTTAGTTCACTAACAAGCTGCAACGTATAAAAGAACAAATAAGAGTCAAATATGAGAATCAAACACCCACAAAGTACATGCTCCAGACCAGATTCTACACAGGAAGAAAGGTCAAGAAACCCATATTTTATATTTTTTTTTCTACAATGATAGTAATCAAGTTAGGAAACCACATTCTTCTACTGCAAATTATACATATACCGGCACATTTCACTGGAACAAGGAAGAACACGGCTACCACTGCTTCATGTGTTTGACCAGCTAGCAGCATAGATTATTTATGTCAAGCTAGCGGAATAGATTTTTATTATGTCCAGCCAAAATTGATTGCAGGGCTTGGCAAGAAAGGTGTGGCGACTAGATAAAAATAAGCTAAACATGTACTACATTCTCATTGGTTTCCAGACCCCAGGTAATTGGAACACGTCACATACAGACATTGAGATCCTTGAAGGCTTTGAACTGGACAACAAGGGGCGGTGGAAACCAGATATTTGTATCTCTTGTTTGTTCGGAGGCCATCAAACACACTCGTGGTGTCACCTTGTGTTAGTAAAGAGATCTTATTGCAGAGTCAGTGCCGAAAACTTATCATCCATGAGTGCTGGTCAAGAGAGAGATATATATTCGTTATTGTAACTGGGAACCAGGCATTGATTGAAGGAGGATAAGGAAGAAGAGGAAAACTTACTAGATAACCAAAACCAATTAACAGGGCTGGCTATTCTTGAGATTATTATTCTGCTTCGACAACAGCTGCTGCACATACACCTATTGTTTTGGTATTGACATCATATGATGACAGCACATTTCTCTGCACAAATATGCGGAAACTCGTCTCAAGCAATGATTTTAATGATCATTTTGCAGTTTTTTTATGGACAATTGCAAATGCAGGATCCCCTTGAGTGGGGAGAAGAACACAAAGAATGTAATCAAGATAAATTTTGACAATGCTTGATATCTGAACTAAAGGAGTTTTGATATGATGCAGAAAGGACCAGGGCCAGTTATCCTAGTAATTTCAGTAGGATCTACCCTTATTCTTGAATTACAAGAGTGAGTGGATGGAGCCCAAAAAAAGGCCACATCACCTATAAATTTGAAACCAGCTATTGAAAAGAGAGAATATCAGATAATATGCCGAGATAACTGAAAGAACACCACTTACAACTGGCTCGAAGTCGGGGCTGGACAAATTGATGGTAAGGTTTCTTATCAACAACAAGACCTGCATGCCAATAGGAAATGTTCCAAATTCAGAGATATCAATCATCACAGAACAAGCAGAAAAAACCAATTAGAGAATTACAACTTCCAAATTATTTCACGTGAAACAGGAAACCCTTTTTGTTCTTTATAAAAAAGCAATGTCAATTCTTCCTGCCAGTGATGACAAGATATAGATCATTCAGAAAGTTATGCAGCAAGGAAAAAGGAGACAGGTCATGAAGGGGAAGCAGGTCAATTCAAAAAACCTCTACTCCCCTCATATCATCGGACTGACCATTGTTCTTGTTGGAAATGAGTGAGAGCCCCTATGGTTTAACCCAACCAATATTGTGCATACGGGTTGGTCGGAAGATTTACTGTTTTGAGTTTGAAAGATAACTCCCTATCATCACTAGCCAACTCCCTTCCATATATTGTCCTCCGCACAAGATAGCAGGAAGTTGTACTAGTATTTTATATATATATATATATATATATATATGCAAACTTCTACAGGAGAATGGAAGCATATTGAATTGGGATAAACCCTTTATAATTTAGCACATAATCATCTTTTAAAGGGCATCTGGATTGCGAAATACCAATTATTTCTCAATGCGAGGACTTTGATCCAAAGGGAGTATTTCAAATCATAAAAAATCAAGCTAAGTGATTCAACCTTCATTCTAGGAATTATAAGGAAGGGTTTCACAATCTCTAATCCATCTAGAGTAAGATACAAAAATATACAACTTTATTACAAAGTTCTTAGACTGAGGCCCCATTGACATTCAATTTCTATTTCAAAATAGAAATTGGCTAAAATAATCACATCCACATATTCTATTGGACGTACATGTACTGCATATATCTCTACTAGTCATTTCCAATCATTCTAATTCTACGTTGAAATAGATACAAAATGAGGGCTGACAGGCATACCAAGCCTGAACACACATCAAAATTTTCTACAGTTCAGGAAATAAAAGGTCTATAGAGCTCTATCTAGAATATGTATAGTCTCTAATAAATTTCCCACAGGCCACGAACCTTCCTGCAACTCAACAACTTCAGTTGGAGACAAGCTGGTATTACCGCACGACGACTTTTCTTTCATTAAATTTAATGAACATCCTTTCTTGCAACATCAAGCCATCTGAAGGTTTCCCCCTCATAGTTATGGTTACTGAAAAGGGTTCATCACACCTTATAAATGATTCATGGTCTTTGTCACACGGCTATGAAAGGTCTTCAAGTCACTCTTCTGCTTTATGGATTAGATGTGCTCTTCCGATCTCAAGAAACATGGCAGACAATACTCGAAAACAATTACTCGCTCAATCAATCATCACATACCCCCGAAAATTTTCTATTCCCGTCCACAGCTCCATTAGAAAGTAGGGAAAAGTTACTATTAATAAATGCTCCATTTCACATTTCAGCAACTATTTCACGGGTACTTTTTACATAGTCACTAGCACATGCATTCCGGAAATAGTACAATATGGAAATCATGATTGAGAGTTTAGAGCATTATCGGGTCGGGAGCGGAGGGCACGTATAGGTAAACTCAGTTTTGAAACTAATGGAATCCGTCCCATTAAACTATTAGTTTCAAAATTAAATTAAGAAATGATCCATTTCTTATTTAAGCAACTATGTCACTGGTACTTTTCCATATAGTCACTGGCACATTTATTCCCGAAATAATACAATATGGAAATGATGATTAAGCTTGGAAGCGCACACACCTCCCCCCCCCCCTTTTTTTTTTTTTTTTTTTTTTTTTTGGGGGGGGGGGGGGGGTTCCACATAAAAGTAAACTCACAGTTTCAAAATTAATGGGATCCATCTCCTTGAGCTTCTGCACATGACCTTTACTGTCTGGATCAAATACGCTCCCTATGAAACTATAGACTTCAGCAAAATCCGGAATGCCTAAAAACAAAATAGAAATGAGCAACCATCAGACAACAACTACTTAGAGAAGTAAATTGCATGCAGGTCCTACAATTTTTAAATCGACAACTCACTAAATAGTTTATCCAACATTCCTGCAAGCCAAGACAGTGGAAAATATGAAGTGAATGGTCATGCATATTTGATCTCTCCAGAAAAGATCAAAGCCCCGCCAGAACACAGACTAGAGCACAGATTCCAGAAACCCAATCATGCTTTCACATTTTTATACGAATATATTATATATGATGCTAGAATGAGCGCAGATCCATTGTCACTGAATGTTGCCGAACATCGCCAACTTAACCTAAATAGCCAAAAGCACACTACAGAATTGAAGTCCACAAATATAACTTCCTGAAGCACTATAGAACTCCCATGACAGCAAATAATTTAAGTATAATAATTCTCAAACGATACCGTCTCTCAAAGATTTGAATATGATCACAGAAGTACCTAAAAGGATTAATCGCTTAATTAGTTGAAACCCTAATTAAAAACCAGTGAAGAGATCCTATGTATCTGCTTTAGTATTAGTTTCTGATAAGCATACCAATCCGCCAAACATATAATGAGTGAAAATCTAATGCACATGTGCAATATGAATTACACAAAATGAAGAGGGCAAGATGCTTCAAGCCATCTAAAGATGTAAAACTGATGAAGGAATCCATAAAAACATGGTTTGGAGCATGGGCAACCAAAAAGTAAAAATTCTAAGAAACTCTACAGAGCAACTCTTGTGGTTTTATGACTAGATAGTGTCTCTTAAAGGTTCGAGCATGCAGTGTGTAAAACTTGGCCATGATTGCTCATAACTTGGACCAACCGGAAAGAAAAGCATGACAAATAATCTTACCATGAAGCAAAGATCCTTGCTTGCCCTGCTGTGGCAACCTAGAACTTGATGGTGTTCTACTTGAATCTCCAATAACATTCATGCCGCTGTCACTAATATTTGCAGCCTCCTTGGATGCAATATCAGCTGAATCAATAACACTGATGTCACAATAAAGACCTAATATCTTCTTCACTAAGTATAACTTTTGTATTTTTCTGGGTACGGAAGTAAAATTCATTCTTTCACTTAAATTCTTCATGTGTAATAATAATGGACTAGAAAAATATTTAAAACTCTTATCCATGCCTTCAACGCCATGACGATTGTATTCATTTTGCGACGTAACAGCTCCACTTGATGGATTGTTTAGAAGCATGGAAGCCTCATCCCATGTTGGATATCCAGGTGCAAGAGAATTCACTGAAGAAGGATAAGCCATAGATGCTTGTAGTGGAACTAAAACTGCCAAAACGTAGTTAAGATGCCATAAATTTGAGAACCTGAGGGCTCATATCATATTTATTGACAGAGCAAAGACAAACCATTTCTGGTTGCCTTCTGTGGGTATGGATGAGCAGCTTTGCGCTTAGGGCGGGGAGGAGGTACGTGTGCTACTGCTCCATTCTTCTGAACTTTTAGAAAATATTTTTGTGCATGACTACGTATCTGTTGAAAAGAATCATACAATCACGTGCATAAGTGAACTTTGCAACTAACCATGTTCAAATGCCTTAGATAATAAAAGACAAATAGTTATATTCAAAAGAAATATTTATATACTCCGAACCCCAACCAAACACCCAATCTGGAGGGAACATGAAACTATAACAAAATTCTACAAAAATTAACTCCAGGCCCCAAGTTCATGTCATCAACGCAGCTAAATAGTTCTCCAATCTTCTGGTATATTAGAGATAAACATATCTTATTGATGTTGAGTGGTAGAATTATCACACAACTCATAACGGTGTCACTGATACCTGAATTACAGTCTTCGAACCCACAAAATCTTCAATTTTCTTCCAATCCCGATCAAACCTGAATCATAGAGAAATTTGGAAAGCTAAGCTTTAGAAAAAGCGTTCAACTAGTGCGCAAAATAACAAAGTACTATCTCCATCTTAGACCTTAAAACCTAAAGGAAATTTTAGTACTTATTTTTTTAAAACTCAATGAACTAATCAAACCTTAAACATTAGAATCATAAATTTTCATTGTTCAGAGGCAGCTAACTTCAAACTCCTGAATATCTACTTTACCATTTCAATCCTCTCACCACACGTTATTATACATTATAGAGTATATACATAACATGAGGAAGGAAATATAAAGGGCTTAACAGTTGGAGAGCTTCGAGGAATTTGTCGTGCTCTTCATCAGTCCAGCTTTCTCTGGACTTGGTTATGGTATAGGGCTTTCGGACCTTCTTACCCGACCCGTCTGCAGGTGGCGGAGTGGAATTTGATGAGCTTGTGTTCATTGTACCGGCGGCTGCCGATTTGCGGGCAGCTAGGGTGGAGAAACGGTGCTTCTGTTGGATTGGATGTGTTTTGTGTATGTAAATGAAACTGGCCGATTAGAGGAATTCTAGACCTGTCAATTAATCGCTCCTTGACTTCGTGGAGGTCTTTATGAGCCAATTTAATCGGCCCCCGGTTGGATCGAATTGGATAAATTAGAATTCACCACGTAAGTCGGATCGAATTTTGGACAATAACAATTTTAGCATTTTAGGGAGAATCTTGGGAGTTCTGAGCTAAACATCCAAAAAAATGATAACTAGATATATTTGTTAAAAAAAAAAAAAAAAGTGCCAAGTAAAATATAAGAGTTCATTGATTAACGTGGCTAATAAGTAGGTAGCTGAACGGTAGACATTTTCTTACCAAAGTGTTCATACGAGTTCAAGTGACAACCTCGCTACTCCTCTTCTCCATTTGTAATTTGTAATAAAAGAAGAGTTAATCGGCTAATTGAGTCACCTATATTAATAGTCTCATTTCTTATCGCCATGAAATATTCAAGTATTTTTCTCTGTGTATTGTAGTAAGCTAGAAACTTGATCGCTATTGAAATTTCTGATGGTGACAATTGATTTTTTAAAAAAGAATTCAACTATAATAGTAGTAATAATTGTATGTGGAAAGAATATTTAAAAAAATTGTATGTGAAAAGAAACATGATTTTTATTATAAGTGATAAATTAATGTCATCAAATCAATAAAACATGTAATTTTTTAGTCATAATTTTGGCTAGACATAATAAGAATCTATGCTAGTAGCTTGACATGAAGAATTTGAAGCCTGGGGTCTTGAAACTTGCAGGGAATTTGTTTACTTGATGAAGATTACTATCTAACTTGCATTGTTCATACAATTGTACCTACTCTAAACTTAGGACCAGGTAATTCTTGGAATTGGACGGGTTTGAACTGGTTTTTTGCACTGGATTTTAGATAGTTTGAATTCGAGGTAATATGAGCTTGTTTCACTGAAATTTATATAGTAAGATTTGGTGCTACATTTCAGTGTTTAAAAATGTAAAATTCACTTGTAAGGCACTTCAATGTCGGGGCATAAACTGCACTTTGAGATGTATGCCTCACTGTGAATTCTAAAAGAAAAGATAGAACTAGAAAACAAGCACGTTTGACCATGAACAGAAGTTTCCGAAAGACTAAAAAAAGTTCAAATACCAATGTAAGAATTGAACAAGTGTTGGAGTTGTCTTTTGTTTTTTGTTTGAATTTATCATTTGTTTTTCATTTACGCTAACTAATATAAGTAGATTTCTAATTTGACTCATTAACGGTTGATGAACATGGAGAGTTCTCTCATTAATAAAGCACTGTTAGTGGCTTGCATTGCTTGCACAAGGAGGTATGGTGATAGAACTAGGATTAGTTCAATGCATCCAAATTGACTAGGTACTATGTTGCATCTGCAGTACCATCGCTTCCAAATTTAACCAGTAGGTGCTACACCTGTGTTTCGAGTTATATGAACCTAAGAAACTCATCTGTGTTATAGTGCCATTTGGTGTGTATATGTGCTCATTGCTCACTCCACATGCAACGCTCCACTCACTCTCTCTTACTTCGCTCTCCTCTCAGACTAATAATTGATCTGATTATCAGAATGCAAGGAGCATCAATTATTTTTAGTTTATAACCTTTGTCTCTCATAGTGTTCTCTAGTGTGCAGGTGAAGTTTAAATCACGGAGTCGTAATCGGAATTCTATTTGTCTCCCACTTCAACTGACGGGGATCCAATTATTATTATTTTTTTCTCTCCCTTTTTTGCGCTCTAAAAGATACTACCAAGTGACAAAAAATAGAAGGGTGCTGGTTGTGAAAGGAGCATTTGATTCCTTGAGGAAATATTTGCCTTTGTCTTAGAGCGGCGATGATTTAGAGTTAATCGGGAGAGGAAGTAGGGCCCACATGTGATTAGGTTGATGCTACTTGTGCCTCCTTCTAATCCACAAATTCTATGGTCCCTCCACGTGTGAAAAGTGGTGTTAGTTAAATTTCAAGGACACCTTCACATCCACCGTTGGTTCCTCATGATCCGACAGCTGAAGAATGCTCCACCGAGTTTGTGGTCATTATTGGTGACGGAACCTAGGTCTGTGGGTCAAATAATCTTGATCATATGACACGTGTCCTTACTCAACGAGTCGACTCGGTTGGGAATCGAACAGACATGCCGCTTTCATTTTGGTCAGAGTTATGCTATTTGAATAAACACTCATATAAAAAATTTAAAAAAACTAACACATAGCACAATTTTATTTTTTAACACATCACATCACTTTTATATCAACACTTATCACAGAACTCATATGTCAATTTTATTATTTTTTATCTTTCTTTTTGTCCAAGAATGTTCCTTTTGGTTATGTCCGGAGTGGAGTGCATTAATTTTGGGCCACCCGTTGGTTCGTCAGGTCTCGAATGTGGGCCGGGAGTGGTTCTGCCTGGACCCGTTTTCATTGTCCCTGCCCTCTTTTTTGCTTTTTCAAAAGGGCCAAAAAATGTTGTACGCGGGAAAAAAATTGTAAATAAAGATATAAAATATAAAGATTTTCCCATCTTATTTTCATCCATTGTTTGATTAGTGAAAAATAATTTAATAAAGAAGATTAGTTCTATAAAAGATTTTGTAAAAAATTCCTTATAAAATGGTAAGATTTTTCAAAAAGTTTCTAATACTATTGAATGGTATTATTACACCAACAAATGAGGTGGTAAAATGAGAATCACACATGTGCCGATAAAAGGGTATACGATGTTACGTTTTATTTTTGTAACATATTATGTTCAACTTTACAAAATAAAGTTTATAACAATGAATGTCAATTCTTTTAATATGCAAACATGACATATTATGTAGTATATATTTTGTAAACTAAAAACAAATGTACTTTTGGGGGCCATTTATATTGTTTTTATTGCCTTTTTTTGGCTAACGTGCCGTGACATTTCATTTATTGTTGCATTACCTCCTTAACCTCTTTTCGTTTTCAATCTTTCAATTTTTACTGCTAACCCCTATTAAAATTACTATTCTATAAAGGGCAATTTTCACTCTAAATCCTAACATTTCAATTTTTATATAATTTTATCTTCATTTCTCTGGCCTACGAGGCTCCCAGCCTTTTAATTTATCCCCCTTTTTGCAACTAAAAAATTGTCCTGGGGATTGGGGCTCCTTATTTTACTGCCATAAGTGGCAACAAAAAAAGGTAGGGCAGAATCCCCCATTGCTCTTGCAACTTCCGATACTACTCCTATACATGGATAGGGCTTGATTTGTACTAGCACACAATTTTTTTGGCACAGCGGAGTGGATCGGATCGGATAAAAGGCAAATCAGAGAGATTGTTAGATAGGGAGACACAGAAAACAAGAAATTAGAATTAAGGCATTATGATTTGGTTCCATTTTTGTAAATTGAAAATAAGTTCTTTTCTTCAGAGTGGATCTACCTCGATCCGCATCCACTAGGTGATTTGTGGGTGGGGTTGAAAATATATGAGTAGATCTATCTAGCCGATCTGCAAATTAGCAAAATTTTTTTCGATTTAGATTAGGTATTGATTGGGTTTGGTAAGGATTGAGCTTTGCCATCATTATTTCTGGCTGTTGTCGCTGAGTGGGTGGATTTCTTTTCCTTTTTTTTAATTATATTGTTCTTTAATTTTTGTATTTTTTTTTCATTTAAAGAATATATGGTGTACTGAGAGTTTTAATAGAAATTAATTATAGATATTCAAAGGCTCGGGACAAAAAGTGTTAGTGAGAAAGTATCTTGAAAATAAGTGAAAGGTCAGGGCCTGTATGCCCAAAAAACACTGGGAACAAAATTGTGTAGAAATTGAAATGTCAGAGCTTAGAGCAAAGATTACCCTTTAAAGAATCATGGGTATAAGGGTAATTTTAATTGGGATTAACAGTTAAAATCGAAAAGGTAGGTGACGGAAAGTGAGGTTGAAGATGTAACCCAACGATAAATGAAACTTTAAGAGAAATGTTGGCCGAAAGAAAAATATAGACAAAATTGTGCAAAAATTAAAAGGTTGAGGATGTAAAATGAAAATTACCCAATAAAATTTTATCAGCCTTTCCCAACGAGGCGGTCCCGGGCCCCTTGATCCCTTAATAATAATGGATCATGTGACACTTTTTCACTCTATAAGGGAGAGGTTAACTCTCTTTAGAAATTTTCAAATAGCGATTGTTATTACACAAATAATAATAATAATGATTGTCATATTTGGCCAGAAAATTTCAAACCCCCACAGTGTACATGGTATGATAAGATATCACAATATGCATATTTGGTTGCCATATAGGGTACAGACGTGCGGAGACTTTTTGGTACTACTTCCGTGTAACGGAGATAACCAAATTTTCCTTTTTCGCTCCATTCCAAAATCGGAGCCACTGTGTTTTTAAAGATATAGTTGAAATGTTAGTTTTTTGTTATAAAAAAAAAATCAAATTATTAAAATAGAATAATTAATAAATTATTAAATTTACCTTTTGCAATACTATTAAATATTAATCTCTTAATTTGAGTGAAAAAAAGGAGTTTAACCATCTTTGTAGACCAGACATAGTATAACTATCTTTGTAGACATCCCTCACGTTTCCTAGTTTCATGATATATAAAATAAATAATTAAGTTCATTAGAGTTCATCAGCATCTGTAGCTGAAACGAGTTGTGCCAAATCGTTTTCCTTTCAGTTATCACGTCTGCCAAACTAAATATTCAAATTTCCTTTTAAAGAGTTTTGAACTTTCAATAAAAATATCCCAACATTACAATATGAACTCAGGGCGAATCAGTATTATATTATGAAATAAGAGCATTATATGAATACGACTGTTGAAAGAAGAAATTGATCGTGCATACAAAACTACGGCCTAAAAAATCTTACTTTAAAGGGATCACACTGCCTGACATTTTTATATGTAACTACTGCACCCGAGATTTTTTCCAAAGAAATATGAACTTCAAAAATACTATCAAAAATGACATAGCAGAAAATTCCTACAAAAACTACTACCTCAGACGTCCATTTTACATCCAAGTTCTTTGATCATTTGCCAAACCCGAGACCAGGTTCTAGTTCTGTTCAAACGAGGAAACATCTTAGCTTCCAGGCTTTCCAATCACGTCACAAACTACCTTTCACATATACAAACTCAACTTCCACAGAAGATGTTTCATTTCTTGTAAAGCAAAATGACTACCTGCCTTCCTCTTTCACCATGGAGAGCAGATCCGGAGGCTGTGGAGAACCTTAAAAATCCCAAGTCAGAAGCCCGGATAATGACGCAAGAAAGATGGAAAAAACCTTAGAATAATGTTATTATGGAATCCAGTGACCCCAGTTTTTTTTTTAAAAGCAAATTTGCTGGTATACGGGTGCTGATGTTAGCCTAACTCAATAGCATTCAACAAAGCTTAATTGGGTACACAACACTAGGCACAGCGCAGGCCTCCAAATACCAGTCAAATAATTCAAAACAATATTTAAATGGGAAATAAATTCAATAAATAAATAAAACACTTATCCAGTTTAATCATATGCCATATTTACAAAAATACACAATAAAACTAATTAACAAAAATAAAAAGTATAAAAAGCAGACGAACTTGAAAGAAATAGTTAAGTTCTCTTAACTTACAAACTAATAGCAAAATTGTAATCTATTTCAAGAAGCATCAACAGAATCTATCTATAGGTTCTTGCTTGATCAAATGTGCTTTTGAGAGGAATTTCACCCCGGTTGGTCTAGTATTATTATTATTATTATTATATATATCATTTTTTTTTAATATATACAAGGGGAAGACAGGGTTCCAACCCGGGACCTCACGCATGGAATGTGAGAACTTAACCACTACAACACTTGGTTCAATTGAAACAGGTCTATCATCATTTTTATCGCTGCTTTTCATAGGACCCACAATTACTAGTCCATAATAATAATTATGGTTTAAGCTGTCATAATCATAAACAAGCACCTAAGATCTTTCTCATTCTTTGTCCTTCACTTGCAATTCTGTCTCCTATTTCCTTCTCTACCTCTACGGGCAGAAAAAGTGAACACAAAAGAGTGCGTAAAATATTTTACATTATAAAGAAATGGCACAAAAAGTTACTGCCTTTAATAAAATGCAAGGAGAAAAGGATATTTTAATTAAATTCATAAAATATTTTAGGTAATAAGTGGCATTTCCGTAAATCATTGTACCATAAGAACCATTGGAGTGTGCTCGTGGCTTATCCAAAATTTGGCTAAAAAAGTAAGCCAATTTTATAGTGAAACATGTGTGAGACAGTTTGATGCTTATAAGCAGGTTTTGCATGCTCTATGAGCTTTTGCGCTTGGCCAGCAAACAGATCAATTGCATTTGGTTTCAATATATAAAGTGAAAAATAGAAAAAGAAATGAATCTACATAAAATGATGTTGCATTAAATGGTACAAGAACATCTACATAGCTAGGGAGCTACAAAATGGGAAGCAGAAATTGGATGTCAAGGGAGCATACCTGCATTTGATCACAGGACCAAGTTCCTGTTAGTAAGTTTATCTCCATGAAATATGATCTTCCAGCGACCAGCTTGGAACAAGAAAACAGAAGGCTTTTTGGGCACAACTGTAAATAGTAAGGGGATTAAACCACAACACAATGGATGACACAGATGAGGTGGCTAACATGACATCCATTGATTTAGTAAAGTGATGTCTACGGAAACACAATTCTGCCAAGCGTATGTTGTGTGAACTATTGAGTCCATGTATCATGACATCATAATCTCATTCACAAAAATATGAGACATTTTGTAAATGATCTAAAGGACCGGGAGACAGCTGAAGTCACTATTTAGAGACTACAAATAAGTATCCAACACGAAAACACATACAGCTAGAACAATGGAGACTTCCGATCTCTCATTATGCTGTGATATCATTTTGAAAGACCATATATAGAAATAAAGTCCCCATTCAGAGTCCTTTCAGATTTGCAGAGAAAAGAAATGACAAGATTCAACGGTGTTATGTAAGTTTATCTTGATAATCACAGACACTGGAAACTCAAGAGTCGTCAATCAACTCAAGGACCAACAGTACAATTTTGAATTTTCCATAGGACAATACAAACCCAGAGACATAAAAGTAGAATATTAGAAAGTCAATCCAACACAGCCAAATGATCCATAAAAAAGCCTTGAGAAAATATATTGAGTTTCTTTCAGATGCTAGAGATAGTCAAAGCAAAAAAAGGAAAAAAGAAAAAATAAAAAAATAGAGAAACACTAAGCAGGTGTTTGTTCCCCATTGTAAATTTTTAAGTCTAGTTTATAGCATGAATGGGGGAGATTTCCCGGGTACCAATGAATGGGTAAATATATATATATATATATGTATATGTAGTTGTCGAAGCTATATTTCTTTCCGTTCACTTTATAAGAAACAAGAATACAGACACACTACATTACTGCATCTTATCACCAGAAGCAAAATCCAATTATCATTATCCTTTCAGGCACAAAAAATCGTGCTTTTGAGGGATCCCTGTATCCTAGATCAAAAGACCTCCCCCAACACTTCAATCTCATACCAACAAACTTCTGTCTACAAGTCAAGTAAAAAAACTCAACAAACTCACTTTAAGTAAAATACTATCTAAATCTGAAGCATGTCAATAAGAAACCATGGTGTCATAATGGGAAACATAAACAAATAGAAGTAAACAATCAAGCACACATGAAGGCACATATTTACTATTGCAAAAGCAGAGTAAAACAACTGCAATCAAACACAACTAACATTAGTGACTCACTGACCGCTGAAAATGAGAACATTACCTTGGAAATTATTGTCGGTAATAACTCCAAATGTTTCTTTAGTTTCCCATACTATAATGCCACGTATTCCTCTGTACGAAACTATTTTACACACAACAACTGCAAGAAAATACCAATAATCAACATGATTATTTTAAATGCATAATATAAACATCTTATCCTATTATTGTTATCAATACACACCAAAAAAATATAAAAAATAAAAATACAAACTACATTAGTTAAGGACCCGAACAGTTTGAGGACATGCTACATTAGTGGAATATGAATTTGATAGAATAAAAAACTGCAAAAGTCTTACAAAAACGAAAATGAATATTTGTGATTCTTATGAATGGTAACGATAATGCAAGATTTAAGTCTAATTTCTTTCCAGGAAAGCTTTGGTCTATTCTTATCTGTTCAGATGGCTAGCGATGAAAGGATCTTGTCATAATTGTGCTTGGTCTTGTAATACTAGATCTGGATTCATTATTTCTCTAAGTTTCCATTAAATAAAAAAATATACACTATGCAATAAATTAGTTAATATCTGATATTAACAAGAAATAGCAAACCTCAGCAGCAAAACTGAGGTCTACTAGAACTATTTTCTTGAGGAAAAAATGGTCTCCAGACTATGCAATTATGAAAGTTACATTAGAAATAGTGAATGATTGTGCTTGCACTTTGGGCTGAAAGACAAATAGATTCTACTTAAAGTGGTCTCAGGACAGCTCAAGCAAGTTAGCATGATGTTTCTTCCACACTATGGTTTGAGCTTATACAGTGTTCAGACATGAACGATAAGTTAAATGAATTGCATTTCTGAGAATTAAACTATCTGCAGGAATTACTTCTTCACAGTTTTGGCAGTCATAGAATTCTAACCTAGAATAACTGCACCATGTAGGTCGGCATTGAGGAAGCACTGATCGAACTGACTGTTTTCCCTGCAATATCATCATTCACCCCCCTTAACAAATAAAATTACATCCATGCTAAGGTAACACAAAAACCATATAAAGGGGATCTACACTAACCTTATACTTTCCAGAAGTTTATGGATATAGGATTTCCACTTTTCGTGCATGGGCTTAAAGATCTCAAATCTGTGTGAGTTAAATAAAAGGTACAAGAAAAAGAAGCGTCACACGATTATACAATATTTACACAAAATGCACTTGGGAGGATCCTATTTTCACACACATCACATCACTTCACTTTTAAATCAATGTCAATCACATGGCACGCATTCATTGGGTACGAAATTGTGTAATTCTAGACTTTTTCTTCACTTTATAATTTAAAAAAAAAAAAAAAAAAAACAAGATGACCAAATACTATAAGTCAATAAAAAGCAATTCATTTTCTTATATCAGAATGAGTTCAGAGCTAGAGATGAACAATGAAGATTAGATAAACCTATGAACTAGCCATTTTCAATGGCCTAGCTCTACTATAGGGCCAAGGGTACACCATACACATTACAAGAAAACAGAGAAAGACAGACCACGGCCAGGAACATTTTCTCTCATCCAGCACTAAGCTGACAAAAACTCAATAGGAGAATATAGGAAGTAGGAAGCAAGTGAATGGATAAGTTGAAAAACACCCTTGAAACTTCAGCAGCCAATAATCCACCAAAGCCAAACAAAGATTCTACCACTACACTTGAAGAGATATGCAGAAATGTTCCGTCGACAGATTGATTGGGGGCACAGAATGAGTCAAGTGGCAACCATCTCTTCAGCCAGCTTTATCAGAGATTATAATATAGCTAGATAAGAAATCTTCATTTAGAGTATAAGCATGCAACAGACAGCCAATCAGTTTTCGACAAAAGGCCCTAACACGATATAATTCCAAACTGAGCTCCTCCTCCTAAAATGTATTCAACTCTGGCCCCATAATTTTGATAACCTAGTTATAGTAATCCATAAGCATATGCAATAGTATGAATGGAACAACTCTCAAAAGAGAGGGAAGTTGCAATAATCAATGTGGTTGGCTGGCAAATATTTTAAATTTGTTTAAAATTTTCCACTTGGCATCATTTTGTTGGTTCACTTTTTTTGAAAAGACATTTTTACATTTTCGAAAAAGGCAAAGCAATAATATGATGCCACGTGGCAAATTTAAAAAAATAGTGATTTTAAACAAATTTAAAATAGTTGCCAAAAACATTGAGTAATACCAAAAACTATAACAAAAATGTCTGCAAGAAAGTCCTAAATATAGCAAAATTAACTTAAACCTAAAGTTTGGCAGAAGAATTTCAGATAAGAAGCAACTGTAACCAAAGGGAACATGAAAATGGCAAGCTAAATAAAAAATTGAATGGTCCAAAAGGACCAAATGGACTCACTTGCAGAAATTCTGACGTAAACCAAGTGATCCACACTTTTTATGTTGCTTCCTGGACATATGCTTTTTAGACCGCTTTGAGTGGCTCCGTAAAGCCTGAATACAACTTCTAGACATTTCACTTTTAGGTACAAAATTATCGAGAAGAATAAAATTGTCAATTTTCATGCTTTTTGATCCCTGTGTGTACTTCTGAGCTGAGTCCCGATCTGAAAAAGTTCATGCAGAATACGATCAACTGAAGTTTTACCATCAGAAATCTGCATCGGTTAAACAAATTGAGAATAAATAGGTGTTATGAATTCCTGGATGAGAAGCACAAAACAACAGCTCAAGTGCCCACAGAGATTAAGGTGAAAGAGTGACCTTGAAACTTGTTGGTGGCAGATTTTCACATACCGCGTGAGAAAGCTCCAAATATGCCGGTTCATTTACTTTTACATCTGTAAATTATGGTAGCCAACTATATTTGCTTGAAAATGTTTCTAGAGACAACTAAAGCTAAAATCTCTTTGCAGACAGATGTATTCATATGTGAAAAATGCTGTACCTCGTGGAGTGGTATAACCCCTAAAAGAAATATTGCCTGGAAAAAAATTCACAAAGGAGCACAACAATTAGATGTGGAGAAGATTAATTGAGCCTGACTTAAATGTTATCTTCAGAACAAGTGAGCTCATATTTCAAAATGCTAAGAACGCAACCTAACCACAAATAAAATGATCAACATGGAATTGTAAGTATCAAATACTCCATACACCAATATTTGACTTCAATCTGACTCCAATTTTTTGCTGATATATTTGACCCCTTTTGCCATTGCTTACCCCAATATCATCTTTTCTCGGCTTCTTTAATCCCATGACAAGGGACTAGTCATTAGAGCCCGGAGGAAACATATTTGTAGTGATCACCATTAAGGAAAAAAAGGCAAGCCTTTAGAAAAGCCTTCTTCTGTTAACAATCAGAAAAAGAAATATGCTGCGTAACACTCTGTGAATTTTTATTCATTTAACAGAAGAGTCCCACTGCCAGCATGATCTACAATCTATTCAAAATGCAATATACCCAGGAATATAACTAGAAACAGGAGAATATGGTTTCGTGCACCCCCTGTGCTCTATTTTTGTACGAGTACAAGTTCAACACTAGATATAAAAGCCTTTGAATTTTACTAGCAAAACGCAAATGGAAAATGACTGATTACATAGCTTAGCGCTTGACTTTTCATATGCATTCACTAGTCAGCCAAAGATATGAAAATAGAAGATAACCGAAGAGGGAAGGGGGGCAGAAATCTTCTTAACGGAAAAGGATACCACATACAAAGATAAGTAATTTTGTGCACAACTATTTCGAGCTCTCAGTTGGAAACCCCAGAAAATGACAAGGGGTTTAAGTTCCACATTTAGTTGCAGTTGACACTGACGCTAATGAATTGCAACTCAAACTAGTAGGAAATCCAGAGCTCAATCTTTCTAACACCTTGAATTGGTCTCAACTTCACACAAACCAACTCCAAAGGAGATCTGGGTGAGGTTTCTTTCTAGAATAATTCTGAACTTTCCAATTTCTTCTTTTTCACAACAAACTTGTAAAATCTGCTACTACGGTTTGTTCAGAGAAAACGCATGATTAAAATATTAAAGTTCTTGATTAGGCTGAGAATTAAGAGCTTTTGTATAAATTGCACATAGCTTTTGAATAAAGTGCATGTGTTATAGAGAATCATCATCACCCAACTTTCATCACTTTAAGCTTAAATAAATCTTCTTTTACTATTTATCATCTTCAAGTTGACGCAGCATGCATAGATGAAAGCTTCAACCCTATTGAAAACAAAATTTTTGAACAGCACTAAATTTTAGAAACACCTTTTCTAGACGAGGCACTGGGACATGTCTTTTTGACTGCTTTATCTGCTGATAAAGATTCGACACTGGAAATCACCCTCCCTGTATCTTCAATTGGCCTTTTCTTGTTGTTCTGTTGCTTAAAATGCTCTGCCTTGGATTCTGCACATCTTCGCGCTATTGCATCCCGCGTTCATTTCATCTGGTTAACCATAGTCTACTCCCTATTGATCATCGGTATCCTAAATAGTGAGGTTCAAGACAAAAAGAAGTCCATCAGAATAAATCAAGCGCTATCATTGCTTTACTTCCATGTCAAAATCATCTTTTATGTCTATATTTCTAGTTTGGAAGTAATCAAAAAAATTAAAAAAAAAACTATAATTTTATAAAACATAAAAATGACAGGAAAAATGTAAAATAGAGAGAGGAGGAGGAGAAACGATTCAGATGAAAAGAAAAGAGAATCAGAAGCTACAGAAGATAGATATAAAAAGGAAAAAAAGAAAAAACTGAGACTCAAATGAGAGACAGAAACAGAAAATACTGAAGTATCAATTGCCAGTGCTTAGTTACCAGATCAGTTGCCAGAAGTTACAGAGTATCACCGGAGCAGATAATACAGAAGCAGAACTCGTTTTTGTTTCCCTTCAGAAGTTTTCCCCTTGTGCTGAACTGTTTTCAAGTAAGCCCAGCAATTAGGGCTAACATTTACAGAGACATGATAACGCGCCATACGTATGGCACCATTTATATCGCCAGACATCTAATTTATTATATGGTTTTCCATGTTTGACTTAAAACAAATATATATATATATATAATGGAGTTAAAATTGTAAAATAATAATAATAATTTTATGATAATAAAACATTAAACTAAAAAAAAGTAAAAAGAAGGAAGCAAATTCCAGGCCATTTTGGCCGGTATTTATGGGCTGGCTTATCCAGGCCATGCCCCAATCTCTAGCTCGACCCGAGCCACAGCTAATGTCAAATAGGTCTTAAATCAGTTTGATTCAAACTTTCTGCGAAGCAGCCTGTAGGCAACTCTAGCCAGCCAACTCCTCCAAGAGCAATAAGTGTAACAAAATAAAAAGCAATTTAAATTAACTATTCGAAGCTTGCCCAATCACATTTAGACCTCCATTTCAAAAATTAAAATAAGAGTAATGATAAACTTTCATATTATTCCACCGGTTCACCCAGTGAACGGGAGGAGCCAGGAATTTTGGTGAGTGCAGTCTGGAATTTCGAAAAAGAGAAACTGTAAAATAGTTTAATAATGAATACAAACGACATACTTTTACAATTGTCCTTCACGGGTTTTCATATTCTAAAACCGCTTTACAATAAACGCATAATCAATATTCAAAAATAGATCTCTCTCTACTCGTCACCCATTCAATTGTGCAATCTATCTTTCACAATACTCATTGCAGAAAACACTCTTTCCACACTAGTGGCTATCGGTGGAATTAGTGCCTAAGTCAAAAGCATATAGTTGAGCTTGAGCTCTCCTCAACTGTATTTGAGTGCTCCTCAACTCTATTAGAGCTCCCTCCAACTCTGCTTGCGGCCACCTCAAATCTATTTGGCCTCTCATCAACAATATTTTCTTGAGCAATTCTTTTTTTAAAAACATCTATCTATAATCTACAACATTCAACAAGAAGATATAACAAATAATTAAAATCATTTCAAACCAATCAAATAAAGTCAAAACCCCCAGTTTCAATTTGCCAACACTAACAAATTCAATCAAGCACATAATATTGGAACAAATCCAAAATAGTATTGGAAAAATTATAAAATACTAATTGAATTATAATCTCAAATTATAAACCCTATAGACAACGCAACTAAAAATCTTGTGGCAAACCCACAGTAGCAGTAGAGGAACTGAGCAAGCTAGGGTTGTTTTAGATATGATAATTACCTTGTCATTTATTCCACCTCAGTTCCCTTCACCGTCGGTGACCACTTGCCACAGTAATCTCGCCGGAAAATCACGAAATTGGCTGGAGATTTTGGAGGTCAGCTTCGTCGTTCAAGAGCCCCTGCGCGCGCCTCAGATTTCTGTTTCACGTATGTGTGTGTGTGTGTTAAATTGCGGTCATTAATTGTTGAGTTAATGGGTTGGGCCGTGTTATTACGGATTGCCTATTCGGTCACCATCCATTCAGCCGAAGCGTGCTTAACATAAAATTCGAGGTGTGCGCTCAATATAAAATTCGATGGATTTTTTGAGTAATATAAAGTTTTATAGAATTGATAAATTTTAATAGAATTTCATAGAATTCGTCAGATTCTCATAAATTCTATAATATAGATTTTTGTGGATTTCTAATAGAATTTGATGGATGTCAGAAGTGTCTCCAACATAAAATTTAATTAATAGAATTTCATATTGATTTTTGTTGGGTTGTTATTTATAATTCGCTTTTACCTTGTATAATCAGGTAATCAATTATAAAATCATTTAAGAACTTACTAGTTTCAAGTTGATAAATTTAAACAGTAGAGTAACATTTTTCTTTTCTCTTATTTATTTATTTTTATTCGAGTTGAATGCTAACTTCTATAGAAAAAGTTATACGAATTTTTACTCAGCGATCAAAAATAAGAAAAAAGTTAAAAAAAATCAAATAATGCCAGCATTGTCTTCTTTCAAATGAAAAAATTAATATTTTTTAATTAAAAATGAGTAAAGATAACAAAATCATTTTCTACTTTATATATGAATATAAAATTTATGAAATTACATTGTTACTTTTTAGCATCGTGGTAATACTTTATCTTCATTCTAGACAATTATTTACTTTGCACAAATTAAAATATGATGTGATTTTTGAAAAAATGAACTTTTTGTCAATTTGGATTTTTACTAAAAATGATGAAATTATTTTAAATTTAATATCATTATATTTTTATAATAATCTCACATATCGTTTACGGATAAATTTCTTTTATATAGATTGATTATAATGTAATTTTTTAAAAAGTTAGAACTATGAAGGAAAAAATTATGTGCTATTGTAATAATAATTATTTATTTATTTTGAAAAGAACGTAGTATTTCATTCATTAATAAAATTCCCCATGAATGAAGAAATGAAAATGGGTAAAAATCAACTATGATATGATTGTTTAAAACCTAGAGTGGCAAGGAAAAAGGGGTTTCAAAATTTTATGATTTTAGATTTTTATTAACTATCTAGATGTAAAAAGATTTTATGAAATCCATAAGAATCCGAGGGTGATAGGTCAAATTTTAACAAGAATATTGCAAGTGTATTTTTAAACTTCAAATCCATAAAATTCCATTGAAATCTACCATTTAATGAAATCCATCATATTCCATAAGTAATTGAGAACGCCAGAATTCTGCAATCCATAGAATTCTGAGTTGAAGACACCGGATATCCATGGAATCCACTAAATTCTAAATTGAGAACACTTAAAATTATATAGATTTCTTAAATTCACCAAATTCTATATTGAGGACACGACTTCAAAAATAGGAAATAGGCCAAACTTTTCTAAGATTTTTTTATTATTGGACTACCAGTGCGGTTAGGCCCATGAACCTCACGGCAGTCCAAGACAGTCATGGAGAACTTTGTCTGAAACCTAAAAACTTAACCATTGTAATACTTGTTGGAACCACTCTTCGGTTTTTTTTTTTTTTATAATTAAAATGCTAAACAGTGTGCGTTTTTCCTTGATATATTCAATGATTTGCTAGACAAACAATTTTGTTCAACTAAGCTTTGGCAAAGCCTAAAAACATTAATCCAAGCACCCAACCATAACTAAAATAACCAAACATTTACTTGAAATCGTGAAATGTTAAAACTATGGGATAACTCTACAAAAGAAAATCTCAAATTTCCAGGACCAAAGAGAATATAAGTTACAGACACACAATCATACATAATAATTCACAGTGAAACTCTTTAACAGTTCAGAGAAAAGAATAAGAAACAACTTTTATAGCAAGAATCACTCAAAGGACTCACTGAAATCAACCAAACTAAGCCCACAAAGCGAATGAACAAATAAATTTAAGTGAACTTACTATTTTCCTTTATTCTTTTCTGCCACTTGATTTAGACAGCTTCCTGGATCTGCTGAATTTTGATTGTGAGGATATGATTAATTGATCACTCCGTTCACATTATTATCAACAGTGGAGGTGTTGTCCACCTTTGGCGGGGCTGAATACCGCCGAGGTCTGGCTGGTGAAGCTGGGAAAGAAAGCCGCTTCTTTGCTGACTCTTGCGGACCCTTTTCTGGTGTTCCATTTTCAGTTGCCAAAGGACTCGACAACCTTAACTTGGCCTTTGCTGACTGAGTAGGTGTCATGTAACTAGGCACTGATGGAGAACTTGCCAAGCTTTCATCATCTCTGACAGAAGATCCAGCAATGCTGTGCCGCCTATTCCTCTCTGACTGCACACTGATCATACTCCTCGAGTCATCATCTCGACTAACTGCATTTAACCTTGGGCTTACTGGCTTCAATTTTCTGGCAACTCCTGAAGACATCACCTTTGAGGGGGGAGTTGCAGGGGACTGATGGCTCAGGCGATGACTTGGCTTTTGGCTGACTGCTGAAGATGGATTATCCGAGTCTAGATGACGGCGAGCAAAAGACTTGGTAATTTCTCCTCCAATGCTTGCACTTTTGACAGATGAGCGATCACTATTGAGTTCTTTCTCTGCTGTACTCTGGCTCTCCCATGGCCGGGCAGCCATCCATCTTTCTATCCAGCTCCAGCCCCAGTGAGGATTAGTTGGGTCCATGAACAGTAAGTTAACAGATCTTTGGGACTTCTTCCAGGTTTGCTGTTAAGTCAAAGATTTTGTAATTGAATCAAAATAAATTTTCTAACGCCACCATACACTTAAATAAACAGCTCACGGGATGCATAAATAGTAAGATGTTGATGGCTGGGAATCCCAGACACTTGATAATGCTTAAACTTTAGAGAGGTTGTCCTAGAGTAGGGTGGGGGCGACCCTAGATTAGGTTCAATTTTTGTTTAGCAGTTTATTTTAGAGAATCTTACTATATTTCCTAACAAACGGTGCAGACCTTGTGAGCCTATATGTCTGGATTGATTGACACGTTTTGGGCTCATCAAATTGAGTAACGTAACTCCAGATCATGGTGCTTAGCAACAAGAGAATACACCAAATTAAACAATATGTACTAAGTATAGATTTATTCTTAGCATCAAAAACATTATATGGGCAACATCTCTGCAAATTATTAAAGAGGAAACAGAAAGAAAGTGATAGCATAAAATTCGTGCACACGCATCCACACATAAAATGCAGATGAAGATGTTCATTTTTCTATTAGAAGTTTGGAAATGTATGAAAGCAAAACAAGTAGTCAGTAGAAGTACCTGATGAGTGTATGAATAAGCTAGTGCCTTTTCTCGCCTCATAGCTGCCTCATACTTGTGCAGCAAACTTGCTTCTATTTGATCTTTTGATTGCAGACTATCATCCCATTCCTCTCCAATCTGCAAATAATTTTGAAATATCATATCTAAGTGAAGAGACCAGAATGGCAACTGCAAAAGAGATCAAGTTTGTTCAAATGCATTGCCACCATTCTGCAAGAATTTTGCTCTTTGGGAGAAAAAACACACCAAGCCATATGAAATAAGACTCTGGTACAGCTTCACTTTATCTTCTAAATATTCATAGTCTTGTGCAACAAAGAATTCAAAATAATATGGGACCATATAAGAAACAACAAATTAAGTCATTACCAAAAAGTTATGAGGGATTTCTTAAAATTAAATTTAAACAGTATCAAGAAAATAACCAACCCTCAAGGTTTCGAGTTCTTTTGCGCGTTTCTGTAGGAGCTGTCTCTGGAGTGCCCGGTTTTCCTCAGACATCTTGATCCTTCTGGACTGAATCTGAGAATGCACGCGGGACAGAGTCTGCATGCATTTCAGAGTGTTTGCAGTTTGCCGTTTTACAGTTGGCCCATCCACAAGTGATTTTAGTCTAACAAGTCCTCTAAGCGCCCGCAACGCTCTCCTGGCCTGAAAATCAGAGATAATTCTTTTTACTTTCTTCACAATTTACCTAATATTGTTGGTTATTAGCACTGAGTTTTGGTAGCGGGCTAGCAGCTATGTCACCACTCATCCTCTTTCTTCAATGATTTAATAATTGGGAACTAAACCTATTTGGTACTACCCAAGCTATTAAATAATAATTAAAAAAAAAAAGGAAGAAATGCAAACGTAGAAGCCATTTGATGCTAGTAAAACCAAAATCAACAAGCAATCTTTTACCAGTTAATGAATACACGCGAAACCTACCCACAAGTTAGAAACGTCATGAATAAAAAGTTCTATAAATAATCCATAATAACAAAGTCTCTTTCTGCTGTGGCCTGGCCCTGGAATTTTGCTAGAAGAAATAGAAATAATTGTGTTTAGTGAACTTTCTGACCAATATTTAGCCTATGAAGTTTCAGCTATGAATAATAAAAGTGATATTGTTTGGAAAATCAGAGCTTTCATGGCAAAGAGCCAGTAAATCAAAGCCATATTTAATATATTCCCAAGTTTTCTAGCAAGCATTAACGTAATTTTGTTGCCTGGCAACAAGTATCTACAATAACTTCTTGATGGCTATAAGCACGATGGTGTTTAGCCTTTTTTAAGCTATTCCAAGAGCCTTAAGCCAAGCTTCAGTTTTACTCCTGGTATTTGCATTTTTCATATTGATGTATCTTGATTGGTGTCACCTCTAGCAACTAATGTAAATCCTCACTTTTCTTTTATTTATTCTGGTAGCTTGTAATAATTAAAAGAAGCTTAACACTTGGAATTATTTTTGGAATGTTAGCCAATTAAAGAAGTATTTAGTATACAGTATATCTTTTCAACCAAAACTTAAACACATTCACGAATTTATTCTGAATTGCTGAACCACCCTTTAACCCATCCATTTGACATCAAAATGAAATTACATTATTCTCTCTGGAAATACAAGCTATTCTTCTCACGAAATAATCTTGTACTGAATAAAACTGGTTATTAATATAGCTGTTCACAGCTCTCTTTTAAACTAATGGGATACATTTTCTACTGTATACTTTTCCATCATGAAAATTGTTTATGTTACCAACTCAACTTAAGGAGGAAAAAAGTAGAAAATTTTGTATGAGTAACAGACCTGGTAACCACGAAATGCAGTCTGGATTCTGATTGCTGCCACCTCTTCCTTTGATTTTCCTGTGAACTGAGTCACTGTAGCTAGTCGAACTACCTCGGCTGCAGCCTGTGCAGCAGCTACCGCAGCTTCGGCTGCTGCTGCAGTAGCAACCGCAACAGAATAAGCACGTTTTTCCTGCTCGTCCTCCACTTCTGTCACTTTCACATCTTCCAGAGGAGGATGGGCACGAGGATCAGTTGCTTGAGTCTCCGTATGTAGAGACTCTGTGACGGACCATTTTTCTTCCTCAACCAATTTCTTCTTTGATTGATTAGCTCTCTGAAATTATTAACCAAGATATCAAATCCAAACATATATCATGAAATTTTTATGACATGTTTGACAAAGTTATTGTACATGAAAATGACAAGGGCTGAACATGAAAATAAAGGTTAAAATCTTCCCCATTCGCTAGTCCAACCCCATCAAATATAACCATGCCCTTAAAGTATATATATGCAAAGGAATTCGCCAAACCTGTGCTTTCTTTTTCTTAGAATTTGGGGTTAGAGCCTTCTTTACAGACGAAAACCAACTTCCTTTCCTTCCCATCCTTAAATCATTACTCAATTTGTCCTGTCTGCCAAAAGAAAAAAAGAAAGAAAAAGGAGCAGTTAATTTACCATTATAAATATATTCAAACATAATTAAAAGATGATTACAGTAGGACTAAAGGGTATCTTTCATCCTTTACATATATCTACAAACAAGTGTCAAATTTGAACGCCACCCAAATCTTTGAATTACCACTTTAATCATGATGGCATCTTAAAAATACATACTCTGCCCAATGATTGGTTATTACTGTTTTCAACTACATTCAACATAATCATCAACATGTTTTAGATGTGAGATAGCGAAAAATCAAACAGATAATTTCGAACGAAAACCCACCAGTGAAAACGAGATAGTACATAAAATTAACACTAACAAATCAAGATAATCAGAAAATGTACCTGAAAATCGAACTTTTATCAGATCTCCTTGATGTTTTTGCACTGATACTGTATCTCCTCCTCCCAGCTCCAAATCAAGCCTTTGTCTGGGTATATAGCATACGCAGAAACAGAACAGAACAAAACAAGATAAGGAGTTGGAGCCCCCTATCTTTTCTTGGTGACCATATTTCGAAGTGTGTGATAGTGCGTGAGAGAGAAAGAGTTGAAATGCAGAGGGAGGAATAGAGGAAAGGAAAACCAGATCTGTAAGAACAATTCAACGATGGAGAACATGAAGTGGAGTGAGAGTAACAGCGGTATTGTACATGTGGGTTCACCAGCCTGAGCTGGCCCATATGGGACCCACTGTATTATCAGGATCCAGATATGAGATAACGGAATCACCCCAAAAATCTTTTATTTGTTCTTTTATTGAAAAAATATATATACACATTGCTTTATTTGGTAACCATTTAAAACAAGTTAGGAATTTAAAAGGGTTTAAAATTCAAATTTTATATAAGTGTCGAGATTTGATTGTGTCATATAGAAATAATAATTAAAATAATGTAAGAGTTTACATTACATCAAATATGTGGTTAAATATAGTATTACCATATATTTAAAAGTTAAAATTTAAATTGGTTGATAAATTTGGGTAAGTTTTAAATTGTTGCCAAACATAATATTAAATAAAATCTCGATATTTTAATCATTATCTCCACATGATACAATCAAATCTCGACACTTATACAAAATTTAAATTTTAAATCCATTTAAAAACTCATATAAATTTAAATTGTTACCGGACAAAGTCATAGTATATATGTATATATATTTCTTAAATAAATATATAAAAATGAAAATATTCAATTCAATGATAATAAATAAATAAGTTATAATAATATTATTAGGATAATACTACTCTTCATTTATTAAGTTACTTATTTAATAACTTAGTGAGGGTGTATGTGTTTGTTTACTCATGTATTTCAATTAAATATAAGGATGTTTTTGTCAATGTATTAAATAGTTATTTAATAGCAAATGATCGAGCAAGTGATTCGACAAAAAATATAGCATAATCCGTATTATTAATTGTAATTCCTAATTTAATGCTCATTGTTTGGCACCATAACTCGTTAAGTATTGATATAGTCATGAATCATGTAAGCTCAACTATTAATAAAGACTTATATTCATCTGGCAGGAGATCGTTTTTGCTTATCAGTTATAAGAATGCAAAATTCACTTCTCAAAAATTTTTATTATTTTTTATGGACATTTCTGAAATATAAAAAATAATATTAATAGCATTAGAGGAGAAGACCTGCTTTGCCTTTTTACTGATAAATTAGTGTACAAATTTTTTATTTTGTATGTATTCATAATATATAATGATGATGATGATGATAATTAGAATATTATAATATTTTTAGTATAAATTGAATCCAACTTTTATTTATTTACTTAAATCTTTTATTTATTTTTATGAACTCATAATAATAAAATGAAAACATTAAAGTAAAAAATTTTAATATATGAAGTATCACCGTTTCGGGTCAAGCCCTTACGGGGTATACCCAGGTTCGAGCCCCCATATCCCCTCCCTGTGATCCCCTTGTAATCAAAAAAAGGCGTATCCGTTTCTATTTTTTTAAAGACTTTTTATGAACTTAAGCTTTATGTTTGTAAACATAATCAAGCTTAGTTTGAAACAGATTCCCTAATAGATTTTCTTCTATAGAAACATATCGGACTCTAAATTCAGGGCTTCGGACTTGGAGCCCGACCACCAATTACAGTGTCAGATGACGTGGCCCCTTGTAATTGGTGGTCAGACTCCGAGTTCGGAACCCGATCTGTTTCTATAGCTGGACTAGATTCCCTGATGGCCTTCTAATTAATGCAGCGTTAAGGCTCAAGGCAATGGCACATCCTTGAGAATATTAGTTAGCACATCCTTGAGAATATTAGTTAGACTTGTTACGTAATATTATTTTATTAGTTGGTATTGTGGAAGTATCAAAACTACAACTTGACATACTTTTTAACTTTTTAAAAAAAGTGAAACTAATAAAATGATGATATGTGATAGTATAAACAGAGTTGTTCATAAATTGTGAGTTGCCAAACAAAAATGTATCTTTGAAGCATATTTGGTGTAAAGCAAATTCAACGGCAGATTGGATGGCAAATAGGGGACATGAACATCAAACTCTGCTAGTTATAGAGACTGATAGCGTGGATGATCGCCTTACATGTATTGTGCACATTTAAAGGCCGTTGCTTCCGCATTTCAGGAAGGTAAAGGTTCAGGAGAGTGTTCAAGTATAATATAGTATAGTATAGGATATAGCGATAGGTCGCAAATGACTATAATTTGTATACGTAGAGATTTCATATTTGAGAAAATTTTCCCACCAGAACGAACTTACAGGGATCTTCCAGACGGTCGAGTAGCTCAGGCGAAAAATGGCAATCCGACTCACCATCAATAGGTTCTAGCAGAGAAAACTCAAAACTAGAGGTGTCTTTTTTGCCTAGGATGTCTGAGAATTTTGGTGTTAAACTAGGGTCTGTTTTGCTCGCTGGGACCTTTGGGTCCTCTGGCTTGCCATATTGGTCCAGGCTTGAACTTGGTGCAATATTTTAGTTTCATGGAGGTATTGGTAGCTTTGTTGTTAAGGTTAAGAAAAGAGGAGGTATCTCCATCAAGCGACGAATGGGATGAAACAGGCTTTGGTTTCATGGAGATATTGGCGGCTTGATTATCAATGTGAGGAAGAGAGGAGTTACCTCCTCTGAGCGACAGAGGTGACGAAGGGGGCGCAGAGGCCCCCAGCGGGGGCATAAAATCTTGTTTAGTTTGCCATTGAATTTCTTGAAATCGTTTTTTATTGAAAGCTTATCATTTGATTATATCATATATTAATGATTGAAACAGTCATATAGCAAAATCTATTTTTCATAGTCATGCTTTATTAATTTTTTACCCAATACTGGCTAAGTAGTAAATGAAGTAAATATTTTATAAGTTCAGTAGTAAGTGAAGTAAGTTTTAAACTAGAGTAGCATCAAAAATAAATTTTTTGAAAAATTTAATAGCATTTGAAGTAATTATAAGTGGCATAATGATGAGTGAACTAATTTTCTTGAACTTTAGTCGCTGTTTAGATAACTAACTCCTTGTTTGCCTATAATAACAAGTCAAACGACTAATATTCTTTGAGCTTTAAACTATTGTTTCCCAATAAAGGCATGTAAGAAGAGCTATTATTTGTGTGAGAAAAAATTTTACCATAGCGGCACACGTTAGTTTGTGCTAGTGTTTATAATTTTTCTTTCTTTTCTCTTCCTTTCTTTTCTCTGCTTTTCCTTCTTTCTTTCTTTCTTTTTCAATTTTTTTTTCACTTTTTTTTAGCACATAATGTTTAGAAATTTAAAATGAGTGGTTTAAATTGTGTTGTAATTGTTGGATACTCAAATTTTTAGGTAGGATACCCACACTCATCCCTTCCCTTAATTTTCCTCTCCTCTTCTCTATCTGTCCCTTGTATTAGGGGAAAAAAGAGAAGGAAAGAAAGAGAAAATAAATTTAAAATGAAGTATCTGAAATAGTTTTCTCTTTATGTCGCTACATTTATTATACTCTTTTATTATTATTTTTAAAACTTCATAATAGAACCAACCAAATGGTGGTTATATACATAAAGAATTCGGTTGGCCCGTCTATAATTGGAACGTGGACAAAATCATTAATTAACGGGACAACAAGTCGACTAACATTGCTTACCTTTTAGTTTGAATTATTTGAAAATAATTAATTAGTTAGTATTATTGCAAGTAGTTTAATGGCATCGAATTATTGCTCATCAATTTAATAAAAAAAAAATTATTGCTCATCAATTGTTGAATTAAATTTGTACTTTGTCCAACACTTTAGCCAAAAGTATCTCTAATATAAACTCTCTGAATGACTGGACCATTTACAAGACAAAATATATTAACATTTAATTTTTTATATAAAACAAAACCATTTGTATAATTATAATTGAATTATTAAATGTCTTTAGTGCTTGAATTTGCAAAATCAGAAAAAGAAAAAAAAAATCACATTTCTATGCTCAACCTTCTATTGGTTACTGCTTTTGTCTCCAATAATGTATGTTTTTCAAACTCTAGTGATAACATGCTTCAGTTTTGAAGTGAATCCTATCAAATCATTTGACCGAAAACCATCATTAACTATGGGATGTGCTAATTATTAAAGTCTAAAGATAAAAATGCGCCAAAATAATTTGGCTCATAAATAAATAACTATGTATATAACAATAAAAGGATACAATACGAGAGGAATTTCTCGTATTCTATTAATGAACATTAGGTACTTTTAATCACTCAAGAACCTACATATATGTATAGGGGCCTAAATTAAACAAGAATCTAGGCTCCTGGCTTAACCACGGAGGATGGACTAAGTACTCCTGAAGTACTAGAATTTTTTTCGGAATACAATTACCCAATTTTATCATGTGATTTAAAAACGTATTTTGTTAATTAACATATAAACCTGATTTATTAAATCTCTAATAAAGAGAAAAGAGTTAGAAAAATTGTCCATTATGCTGTCCAAAAATGTCTTATTTGAAAGAATTTTGCTACTATACTCAAAGCCAAAGGGCATCAAGATAACCTTTTCATTTTCTGTTCAAAGAAACAAGCTATTGCACATGATAAATCAGTAAAGCATGTCTGTTGACGGAAGAAATCAGGTCTTTTTTTTTGGTACTTTTTTGCTTAAGAGAATGTGCTTTATACATGTTCTTATTTAACTTTTGTTAACTTTGTTCATATATGAGTCATATTTTTTCTTGTGTTCCTTATTATTGATTCAGGACCACGTTGCAAGTCTAGATTTTGGAAAATCAAGATTTGGGAGTCTTCATTTTAGAACTTGCATGATGCAACAAACATATCCACATCTAATGATGTTTATAAATTTCAATTCATCAAAAATGTTTAAAAACCTCTCGAAAATTTTGTAATGAAACCTTCTATGGCTTATGTGCATCCATACAAGCTATATATAATGGGATGTTTTGTAACAAAATTTTCGAGAGATTTTTTAAGACTGGTCCTCAATTCTTTTGAGAATACACAGATTCACAAGAAAAAACAGTGACAAAATCCCAAGTTCCCTGCTTTGACGCTGGAAATTCCCAGAAGAGGAGGCCGAGGAATAAAAGGCCGACAAGCAAATTTTAGTTTGTGGGTAGTGATTTGAATGCCCAGTCAACTTTTGTAATCCAAGCCCGTTAACGTTAACCAGGTCTTGGGTCCATTTATGACCACCAAGACCAATGAATAGAACAATACAAGTTACAAATTCCTAACTGTTTTTTTTTTTTCCTTTTTTAATTTTTAACAGTTAAATAATTTTTTATTATAAGCAAACCAATTGTTCATATAAACTAGCTGTGAGTGAGAGAAGCATAGAATTGGACACTCGAGTAGGTTCAATATCTACCATGTTAGCTGAGTTGATAACGTGGCAGTACTATCTCATCAATTTCCACCATGTAATGATAACATGAGATTATAATTAACATCACTTAAATTAATGTATGGCGCTAATATGGTAGTGAAATTTTTACTTTTTAAAGACTACTCCCATGCTCAAAAAGGATTAAAGAAAAAAATGTACTTGGCATTTCAATTACAGAGGGCGAGAGAAGATAGTACTACCTCTATCTCGTAAAGATAATCTAATTTTCCTTTTTTATCATTCTCAAAGTATAGTCAATTTTCCTACTAAAAAAAATAGTTGAAATATTATTTTTCTATTATACCTCTATTTAATGTGCATTATAATCAACCAATAAAATAGTACTTTACTTAAAATGAAATCTATATCTATATATACTTAAGAGCAAAATAGTTTTCATTTCACTTTTTCTTGCCCAAAAGCATTTACTAAATCGAGATATCTTATCTTGACCATTAATTTAATTAATCTACTAATCTTGGTCACTGATTTCTATTTTACATTTTAATTTTATTTATCTTTTCAATTTATTACCAATTTATATATTCCATTTTTATCTTTATTTCTTTTTTTTTTCATTTCCCCCCTTTTATATTATTTTCACTATATTTTTCAATTTTTAATTCTAATCACTAAATCATATTTCATTTTCTCTAAAAATATCTCTTTTCTTATTCACATTTTTCTTGTTTCTTCTAATAGAACTCATTCTACCTAAAAACTTTCTCAAATATCTCTCATTCTACATTCAAATTTTCTACTCCTTACCTTAAACAATTTTATTTTCGATCGATTTTTTTAATTTTTTATTTCAATTTATCTCACACCGTCGGATAACTTCCGAATTAGTTCGAATATTCGCTAATGTTCAAAAAGTCAGACCTACCATCAAATCGAAAAAGTTAACAGTTCAAGGTCATTAGACCGATTTTAATTAAATAATTGAAGACAAAATTAATTTTTACCTAAAATAATGTTAAAGTTTTATTTATTTTTAAGAGCAATAGAAAATATGAGTTTGGACATAGAAAGAAAATCTCACATTAGTTATTTAGTCAAATGAATTGATGATCTATACCTATATTAAGCTATTTGTAGAAGAGTTCAAAATAGGGCCTTAACTTATGGGTCTTGAATTTTCAAAAAGTTTAAAATTTTAATGGACCATTACTTAAACAAATTTATTGCGAACTAGTGAACCATATCCATCTTTATCTCACACTATTAGATTATTTTCCATATTGATTTCAGTATTCGTAAATGTTCAGAAAATCAGATCAGTCATCGAACCCAAAAAGCTAACAGTTTAAGGCCATTAGACCGATTTTAATTAAATAATTGACATAAATTAATTTTTACCTAAGATACTATGGAAAAAGAGCATTCAATTTTATACCACATTTGATTTTAAAATTTTTTGATCTTTATTATTTAAAAAAAATTGAAATTTTATTCCTCTTTTAAAAGCAATTGAAAATATGACTTTAAAAAAATGCCACATTGTTTATTTAGTGAAAATAATCTAGGATATATGTTTATATTAAGGTACTTGGAGAAAAGTTATGCATAATAGAACCTTAGTTTACGGGCCTTAAGCTTTCAAAGAGTTCAAAATTTTAATAGATTATTATTGAAAAAAATTTATATGGTTAACGAGTTTATCTGAGAAAAAGTTTATATGGTTAAAAACTTTATTGAGAAAAAAGTTTAAAATTTATTCTTTTTTTAATAGTCATTGAAAATGTGACTTTGGAAATAGAAAAGGAATCTCACATTAGTTATTTGGTGAATAAATTTGAGGATTTATGTATATATTAAATTATTTGGATAATGATTATATATAATAGAACCTTAGTTTATGTGTTTTGAGCTTCTAAAAAGTTTAAAATTTTAATAAATCACTATTGAAATAAAGTTTATTTTGAACCGATGAGCCGCATCAATCTTTATCTCACACCGTCTGATTATTTTCTTTATTTGTTCCAGTTTTTGCAAATTTTTTCTTCAATGTTTTCTTTAGTTTTTTTTAAAACTATTTTTTTATCATTATTAATGAAAGATATCGTATTATGGGTTAGCACCTGTATTGTTTTTCTTTACACACATGTAAACAATTAAATATTATAGTTTAAGGGCTATTAGAAATATGATTTTGATTATAGAAAATGAATCCCACATTGGTTATTTAGTGAAAATAATTTAGGGTATATGCCTATATTAAACTACTTAGAGAATGATTATGCATAGTAGGGCCTTCGTTTATAGGCCTTGAGCGTCCAAAAAGTTTAAAATTTTAATAGATCATTATTGAATAAAATTTATTGTGAACCGGTGAACCGTATCCATCTTTATCTCACATCATTGATTGTTTTTCTAATTGGTTATAGTATTCGCAAAATTTTTTAATGTTTTCCTTAGATTTTTTATAGACTATTTATATCTTCATTAATAAAAGATATATTATTACGAGTAGTACATATATTGTTTTTCTTTACACACATAAGCAATCAAATATTATAGTTTAAGGGCCATTAGAAATGTGACTTTGAGAATATAAAGAGAATCTCACATTAGTTATTTAATGAAAAAATTGAGGGCGTATGCCTATATTGAGATACGTAGAGAAGAGTTATGCATAATAGGGCCTTGACTTATGAGTCATAAGTTTCAAAAAAGTTCAAAATTTTAATGGATTATTATTGAAAAAAACCATCATATTGTTTTCCAGAGTGGCTCTAATATTAGTCAATTCCTGATTTTTCCAATTGACTTAGTCATAACATTATAGTTCTTTAAACGTTGATTAAATTATGCTGACATATTAAAACATTTAGTCTGTAGAACAGTGTTTGTTATGAAAAATTATAAATCATTAATATATATTACAAAAGTGAAAAAAAGAGCAATAAATAACATGTATATGTTGTAAAAATAGTTGGCATTTAATTATAGACTATTTTATATAGATATTTCGAAGGTTATAAATCGAAAAAGTCTAAAAATTATGATCTGTGTTAATAATGTCCAAACAACAAATTATACTATAAATGTTATAATACATATATTATCGTTCATTATTTATTCTAGCTATATTTATTGTATGTAACATATTTTCCTGTGTGTTATATATTGACAACCTAATAAAATTCTAAAATTTTCTTCAATATTTTTCTTAGATTTTTTTTTCGTGTAAACCATTTTTTATATTTATTAATAAAAGATATCCTATTACAAGTAGCACATGTATTGTTTTTCTTTGTACATACATAAATTATCAAATATCATAGTTTAAATTTTTTTATACAATCATGTTTAATCCTCCTGAATTGCCTATATTATCTAATATTATTATTCCGTACAACGCACAAGTGAAATATCTAGTATTTAATAAATGAAAGGATATATCAGGAAAATGATATTAAATTTTACATTTACAATCCTATTAATCACATTTTTTTTAAATATTTCTGAAAATTAAAATTGAACGACTTGTATCGTGAAGGAAAAATTCCAGTTCTCTATGAGTACTCAAGACTCGGTACTACATCTATTTGTTTACCGCCATTTAATTAATTCAGTGAGGCGGTTAACTGGTTCAAAAACTACACGTTTTTCGCCATTCTCCACCGATTATTTGTTTTTCTTTTTTTTTTTTTCTTTTTTGAGAAAACTCTACCGATTATTTCTACACACTATAAAAACCTCAACAATTCAGTGTTTCTATAGCCAGACCTATTTAGATTAGATTTTCTATAGAAATATATCGGGCTTTAAATTTAGAGCTTTAACACTAATTACAGACAGGGGACCACGTCACCCGCCGTTGTAATTAGTGGATGGGCTTCAAAGTCATAACTCGATTTGCTTCTATAGGTAGACCGTAGTTTTGATTACTGCTAGAATTTTTTCCGTGCGACGGAGCTAGTGGCGAAAAACACGCTACGTGTTTCACACACACACGTCCCGTGGCCGCATCTCCATTTCCTCCTCCTGCTACTTTCTTCTGTAAGGGTTTCTGCAAAGACCAGAAATCTCAGATTGTTTTGTGCTTTTTCTCTTCACCCAAATTTACACAATTCAATACATAATATATTTTCTTAATTTTTGGCCACAGAAAAAAAGAAAGGGAAAAACCTTGTTAAGAAATCATGTCAGATGCACATTCGCATCCGCCATTGAAAGCAGTTTCACTGACCCATGTGAGGTATAGAAGAGGAGATCAATTGGGTTGTTTTCTGGCATGGGTTTCGTTAGTCCCAGTTTTCATTAGTCTTGGTGGGTTCGTCTCTCATTTCATTTTTCGCCGCGAGCTTCAGGGCATGTTCTTTGCACTGGGGCTCTTGATCTCCCAATTCATCAATGAAATTATCAAGACATCCGTCCAGCAGGCCCGGCCCGAAACCTGTGCACTTCTTGAAATGTGTGATTCCCATGGATGGCCCTCCAGCCACTCTCAGTATATGTTCTTTTTTGCAGTTTATTTCACGCTTTTGACGCATTATAAGATTGGGATTTTAGCCAGAAAGCAATTGTGGGTTGTGGGACTTCTTGTGTGGCCTTTGGCGATTTTAACTATGTATTCGAGAGTGTATCTAGGGTACCACACGGTGGCTCAGGTATTCGCTGGAGCTGCACTTGGCGCAGTGCTTGGTGGAGGATGGTTTTGGGTGGTGAATTCTTTTCTCCGGTGTTATTTTCCAGTCATCGAAGAGAGTGCTTTTGGGAGGTTTTTTTATGTTAAGGATACCTCGCACATCCCTAATGTGTTGAAGTTCGAGTATGAGAATGCGAGGGCCGCAAGGCAACATGTTTCTTACAAACGCTCAAGCTGAGAAATCTTTGAATAGGTATGTTAAATTTAATTTTTCCAGTGGTGCTTTACAATAATATTTAATGACATAGTTGTACCATTATGACTCTGTTGACAAATTTGTAGCTTGACAAAAAGGACTAAAAGAAAATGCCTAGGTGTCTGTGATATGAAGTAACGGTACTGCATTGAACCTATAAGTGCCGCCGTGGAGAAGGGAGGTTCTCATGGATTTATTTGTGAGTTGTGACTTTAAAATATCTAAACTTTGTCTGTTATGAGGTAACAAGTCTTGCATTGAAGCTAAAAGTGCAGGGCTTCATGGTTTTATTTGTGACTTTAAAATATCTAAACTTGTTTGCCAGGAGGAAGAGAAGATACTGGTTAATTATTTGCTTTTGTCAATAAATAAAGAGTGATGTTATTTATCACTGGCAGTGAATGATGCCTCCAATTCAATAAATCAACAGATCACCACATGGAAATGGTGACATCGCTGGTGATAAATGGTCCCTCCCTATCCCATTCTCATTTTCACAAAGATCACAGAAATTCAATTATTGTTGTTGTAAAAGTAAAATTGTGATATACCCTTTCATTTAGTAATTATTTCACTTTTCTAGAGGGAATTATTTCACTTTAATGATTGGTTCTTTTCACAACAATGCACATTAAATATGGATATGAAAGAAGACCAATATTTTAACAACATTTCTTTTAAGAAAGTGGCTTGTAATTTGGGACCGTGGGACGGGGGGAATACCATTATTTATAAATAAATGGTATAGTTGAAATGCGCTTTCATCATCTATTCTGTTATATAGTCACACGGAGAAAGGGAGTCTGTAATTTTAGAGTTGTGCTGAGTATGTAATCCCTCTTCCTTTCTTGGCTCTGATTTATCTTAGTCGTTCCTCCCTGTTATTTTCCTTAGCCTTTTTCCTAATCTGTTTCTTTTTATTCTTCCTGTAATTTTTCGGTTGAAATCAATTAAGATTGCAATTTCTGATGCTCTTCTTTAGTCTGGGTTTCATTTAGCTGGTTTTCATTTTGATTCACTGAAATTTGGGTCCACGCTGCTAGAATGTTACATTAATTGCAACGTAACTAGCCAAGTTGTGAGATGATCAATACAATGATCTCTCTTTGCCATGACTGGCATAACATTGTTCTAATGGTTTTGATTTTTCTGAGAAGTGCTTTTTGATTTTGAAGAATGTTAAGTTAAGGAAAAAAGGAAAAGAATTAGGACTTACGTTTGAAATATTAGGAGGAGAATGTGTGGTTAGAAATGAGCTTTGAGTAAAACTGATTTTGGGAAATCAAGTCAACGAGGGCTTATTATGGCTTTGCTTTAGGGGCTTAATCTCTCTGGTCATGTTTTACGTTTATTTGAAGCCTTTTCAGTTATTAATGGTTTGTTTTGTGTTGCGTTACATCTACGAAAGGTAGAAAGTTATCATTCTCTACTTCATTATTTTGCTGATAGGTTGACCTTTCATTGCAATAAGCAAGTTAAGATGCATGCACTGTGTCACGTTTATGATGAAAAATATTGTCACGTTTATGATGAAAAATATTTGAGTGTAGGAGACTTCCAGTTGCCAAACTGCAGTTAATATTATGTCCACTACACTTGGAACAATTTTCTTTTGTTTATTCAGGACCACACTATAGCCATCTTGCCTGTAAGCTTGCCTTCCTTTATATTTAACGATCTGTAGACTTCGTTAGGTTTCCTTGATGGCATTATTAAAATGTCCTTCCCTAGGGAAGAAGGGAATAACTTTGAGTTTTAGCACTAGAAAATGATTTTACCTATGTGAGTTTTTAAATTTTTATTAGTTTTGGAAGCTTTAGTTAGAAGGAGCTTTCTGGAATGGCATTGTTTATACTAAATCGTTAAGGATGACTTATAGGTTACTGGGGGAAGAAGCTCTACATAATATCATTATTATGAGTTGTATTTGGTATAGTTAATGACTTCTTAGACGTCTTGTATGTATTTAGTTGTATGTGCAGGTGTTTGTTTAATATATGGTGATCTTATATTTAGATGATTATCAAGACAACCGGACAGCTATAGACCTGAAGGTGTTCTTTTACTGACTCATGTCGATTGTTGTCCTTCTGAAGATTGATAGATGAACGCTTAAGGGACCAAAAAGGTTATAAATTTTTAATATGTGAAAATCTTAAGAAACAGATGTCTGGGAGACAATCACTTCTGGTGTGAACACATCCAATAACTAAAATAGTATATATCTAATTATATTTCCATATGATTCTTCTTATTTTACAATTACTCCGCCACTTGATACTCTTGTGAGTGCATGTTGGGCCTTTAATAAGTACTTTGGCCTTTGTGTGCTAGCTTTAACGTGGGCACTTCTTTTGCGGTATTCGACTAGTGGTATGGTTCTAATAAACTTCATTGTTCATGTTTCTTGTTTCACCACATGCGCCTGTTTATTTAATTATTGTTACGAGCAATGCTTTCTTTGATTCTTTGATAATTTATTTTTGATGGAGGAAGATAAAACTGTAGGCTACCAAGACAAACCATTATGGGCATGTGGAAGTCAACATTATCTACTTCGTAGGGTGAGAGACTGATGTCACATGTGCTGTGACTTCATAGTAGTGGAATTAAAAATATAATATTTTTACAGCACATATAGGTCACTAACAGAATGAGAATGCAGGTCGAAAATCCTTGAGGACATTTATATAGACTATAGAGCTTTTCAAATAATGGACATTACTATGCATAGGGGTCCTTGAAACTATTTCCAATGAGATAAGGTTTTATCTTACTCAAAGGCATTATTTTAGAAGGTGATATACTGATATGTGGGTATCCAGAAGGGGCGGAGCCACCGAGCCAGCACTTGGCGTCAAGGTGTGCCCAAAATTAGTGCTTGTTTGATTCTCATTTTTCTTCCACATTATAATTTGACAACTATTCAACTACCACCACACATTTCAAATTTCAATAAATCTCCACCACTTATCTCAACTCATTATAATTTCATATGAAGCACTTCTAATTTATATATGAATTTCTTTTTTCAAATATTTATAAAAGGAAAGAAAATGGAATGTGGGCCAAATGGGGATAGTCGAAGCATAGTGGGGCTACCCCCTAAATCTGCCACTGTATCTGGCAACCTGTTTTATAGACATCAGGTTTGTATTTCTAATAATTTACAAAAGGCCTGTTGTCACAACACACCATTAGACGCTAAATACTCCCATTGATGACATTTCACGTTGGTGATGCTTACTTCAGTCTTTTTTTTCCTTGCTGGTCTCTGTCTTTTTCATCATCAACCATACATTCTCTCCCATTTCATGGGTTTTTTCAAGAAATTTTGCCTGTTGATTCAAATTGAATCATAAACAGTGAACGTATTAAATCAATTATATTTGGATTTGCTATA
>CAVNYN010233404.1:0-45355 GCA_963692815.1 Nyctanthes arbor-tristis
TTTTTTTTTTTGAGAGTTTGAGTAAGTGGCGGTTCACAAACCATTTTTATTCAAAAGTAAAAATGGTGTTTTTTAAATGAATTTGTGCAATACATATGGATCTTATAAAAAATATAAATGTGAGTGTATTGACCAACTTTTGGTTCACATTTGGAGCTTTGAATTTGTCTTTTATTAAGTAATTAAATTCATTTTTTGTTTTTTCTTAAGAGAGATTCCACCAACTAAAGTATCGTCAAGTTAATTGAAAGTATAGAAAAAGCACACATCTTGTTTGCAAAAAGAGTATTCAATCTCCATAAATTGTATTCCTTAATTCTAACTGATCAGGCTCAAAGTTCGGACCTCGACTTCCAATTTTTCAATTTTATAAATAATAATAGTAATAATAATAACAATAACAATAGCAAAAACAAAAAACAACAACAATAACAACATATCAATTTCATTAAAATAAAAAATATACAGTTTACGAAAATGATCTCTACCAAATGTATGGCGTGAGATAAGGGGTGTGTGTATATATGCTATCTAGTGTTGAGCAATTGCTTAAACTAAATAACAATTCATAATAATACCTAGTTAATTTTTTACGTGCCATTGATTAACTATTCATCTGTGTGTTACAGGCACCTGTTCATGAGGGAAATGTGCCGCATACACAAAGTATCTCTAGCTAAAAAAAATACCCTGTTCACCCCTTTGTTACGAACATGTGCCAGCCTTATTAAAACTCAGGTTTTTATCTTTAAAAATCAACCTTTTTGGAAAGATTGATTTCAAGTTCTATGATGGTTATTTAATTTGTATTTATCCGATGTGTGATTTATTGTCAATACATCTGAACATAAGAGGAGGAATATCGGTGACCTGATTAAAACGATAGTGTCAACTTTAAAATTCCTCATTCGCACTCATACTGTGCACGTCCACTGCGCGGAAAAAAAAATTCAATAAAAACTAAAGAATTCAACACATTTCACTGTTTCCTGCATTCTCTCTGGCATGCATCTGTCGAATATGATGAAACTATTTGCATTCATTGCTCTGTTTCTCCTTCTGGGGAGTCATTTAGCATACAGCCGTTCGATCAATGAGAAATCAAAGAAGTCGAATCCCGTATCGGATGGTGTGGATTCCTTTAGCAGTTCTTCTGCTAGTTCATCATTTCTTGAATGGGGGAGTTTATCAGCAACAACAGAAACTTGTAAACCAGCTTATGGGATTTTGCCATGCTCTTCAAATGCATGGGGACTTCTGTTTCTGGTTGTGGTATATGAGATCTTGCTGTCTCAGGGAGGGAGATTTATAGCAAACGGGTCGGAGCAGTTTTTCGAGATTATTGGACCTGGTGGGATTTTTGGAGCCGGTTTGTTTCAGTTCCTTGGAACAATCCCACAAATCATCATTATTCTTGGTGAGTTCCTCTATCTTCTAAGTTCTATCCATCACGCATATTGTTGTTTCTCCTACTATATGGCTAATAACTAAAAGTTCGTCATCATAGATTCTCTCTCATGCATGTTTTTAGTTTTATCTATATTTGAGGTTGGTAATTGACAAGTTTTTGCTTCCGAATCATCTGATAATGAACTATGTTTTCTCAAGTATCTTCTCTCTCGGGAACCACTGAGGCGGCTCAACAACGAGTTACATTGGGGATGGGAATGGTTGCCGGATCCACAGTCATGCTTTTGACATTGATATGGGGCTCGTGTGTTATCCTTGGCAGCTATGATCTATCAAAGGCAGACATTCCAGACAATACTGGAACTGGAAAGAAAACTCTAAAAGGTTTTGTTTACATTCCTAATTAATCTAATGTTTATTTGACAAGAAAACCAAATAATTTTTCATGTAGATAGTAACAAGAAAACGCTCTTATTAACAGGTGTTGGCGTGGTGACTGATGTTGAAACGGTCTATACTGCTCGAGTAATGTTGATAACGTTGATTCCACTTATCATCCTCCAACTAGAAGATCTTTTTAAATCCGGGAGACGAGTGATTATACTTATTGCCCTCATTATCACAGCGGTTCTCCTAGTTGGTTATATGTTGTACCAGGTTTTCCAGCCGGCGATTCAGAACAGGAGATTCGAGTTTTTGATGTATAAATACGCAAAAGACAAGCTATTGACGCTCTTGACAGAAAATGGCAGGCCTGATACACAGAAAATACAGAAGTTAGAATTTTTCCCTCTTCTTTTCTATACTCTGTTTGCCTTAATTATCTCTCTACACTTCTTAAAGCACTGATTTCTATTTCTTGTCTTTCAAATCATAGGTTGTTCGACAGAGTCGACAAGGATAAAAGTGGAATAGTATCGGCACTAGAACTCAGAGTTTTGTTTTTAGGATTGAAGTTGGACGAGGATGACCTGGGTACAGAGAAAGATGTGGAGGAAATCATGGAATCTTTCGATATAACTGGTGATTCCGGCATCAATCAGGATGAATTTGTAGCTGAAATGACAAAACTAGTTAATAAGTTATCCGATAAGACTCCCGGTCCTAAACGTCAAAATGCTGTAAGTATCAAAAGCCAATCTTGAACTTTGGGATGTTAAAAAGTACGCTTTAGAAAAGTTATTTTTAAACTTAGTCAAATTGTGATGTATTAAGATTATACCACTGACTATTTAGTACTCATAAATGCAGAGCACCAGTGGCAGTGAAGCACAACAAAGTCTATTGGCAAGCAATAGAAGCCTCGCCCCGGCCCCGGCCCCGGCCCCGGCCTCAACAACGGGGCCTAGTAATGTTTGGGTAACGACCTTGAGTGCATCATTTTACGTAATAGTCGGGACTTGCATTTCGCTCGCACTCGCTGAGCCTCTCATTAAAAGTGTGGTAGCATTTTCTCAAACTGTGAATCTGTCATCTTTCGCTGTATCGTATTTGGCTTTGCCAATTGCCACGAACTACAGAATGGCCGTTGCATCGATTGGTTCGGCCAGGCAGAAGACAGTGAAAAGTATTTCATTAACACTCTCCTCAGTAAGTCCCTCTCTAGCACTATATCCATTCAATTCAATATATCTGTCTCTCGTTGAATCATCTTATTAGAAAGCTTAACTCAAGATCTCTTTGTTTACAGCTATATGGGGCTGTGTACATGAACAATGTGATTGGTCTAATCACGTTCCTAGGACCAGTTTATGCGCGCAATTTATCATCTAACGTGTCAGCCGAAGTTGTTGTTCTTCTCGTCATCTGTATCCTGATGACCTTACTTACGAGCTGCTGCACGATATATCCCCGTCGGATGAGTTACATCGTGCTACTTCTGTACCCGATTTCCCTTGCTTCGGTGTACGTTCTTACATCTGTTTTCGGGTGGTCATAGACATTATGTCTTAGAATTACAGGCACTATAATGCCTGTATATTTATTTGTTTATCCATGGGAACGCAAAACTTATTTACCGGACTGTATCCTCTTTCTCCCCTCGTTATTATCGTTGTGTAGCCATCAAGGCTCTTGTTGCAATTTTATGCCATGAATTACATTTCATATAAATTGACAGGGATTCTACCATGTTATTATATTGTTAAAATAGTGTTCTATCTTGTTCAGTAATGTTATCATAAATTTACATGGAGAACTAATTTAAGGTTCTGCCCAGGCGTAACTAGTTTAAGAAGTGATTTTTTAAGCAAATGAATGTATGGGGAAGAACTGAGGCAAGAAAATTATGGAGAATCTTTAAATATAATTATTATAAAAAGAAATTGTTATTTTGAAAATATATATGGTTAGCTCTAGTCACTGGCATCTTATGGCACTAACCCCTAGACCTATAAAAAAATAATTGCTTTCTATTAATTAGTGAGTGTTAATCGTGTATACACGTTAAATTGGTTCAAGAATTGTAGACTTTCCGAACTCCAATGCTACTTTTATTTATCAAAGCTTTGATGCTACTTGTAGAATTTGGACGCACCAAGAAGTAGCTAGCTTTTTTTATATAATAATAACACACATAAAATTACCCACCAGGGACACTTAATTACAAACTCACTCTTCTATTAAACTGAAGAAATACTACAAAATTCTCTTATATACTAGCTTTTTCACGAACCTTAATTTTTAAGCACGCTGCCTTCCTGTGATTGTTTTTTATGTAGTATATGGTAGTAGCATATAGCATGCTTCGTTTTGACGATTTTGGATCACACAAGCATAAATTTTAAATACCGGTAGTGGATGTTTTGATTTGTTTATGTCATGGATATCGATGGAGTGAATGTTTTATTATGTGCTTACAAGAAGAATGTGATTATTTTGTTTTCTTCTGAAAGCATGCTCTTGTCTTATTGCCATTGACAGGATGGGAAGAATTCTGGTAGGACGGTGTTTTTGAAAAAGGTTTAGGCGTTAAGCACATGCACTCATTTGATTATTTCCTAACCTATGTGTATAAGTGATCGACGAACACATCGCGCAACAAAAATGAGATTTGGATGGAAAGCCAGATCAGTTACATTGAAGTGCCAAAAGTACCCTTTGGGCAAAAAAGTCACGTGATGTGCAAAACCCTAATTGGTTAACGGCCTAATTATATTTAATGGAATTCATCATGAGGAATCTTATATCTTATTTATAATTCGGAGTTTCTAAAAGGTTGGAGACCTAGGAGGGTGGAGAAAAAGTTTGGCAACCGAATCGAGACAAAACGCAAAAGTTGGGAACCTTTTGTGAAATATATATATATATATATATATATATATATATATATAAAGAAATTAGTTTGCAGTGTCTTTGTACTATACTTTTCCAACTAAAACTATCTAAATGAAGATTATTTTAGACTTTTACTTGCATATTAGATAAATTATGTAGTGAATTGTCTGTTAGATATATATTTTATCTTATGCTGGATGTATATCTTATCTTCGTAAACTTTTTTGATAAGTTTCAATATTTTTTTTTTTTACTTTTCAAATCATTAAGATTTTTGGTAAATATTTTTTTTTTTTAACAAGAAATGGTAACCTTCCCCAGCTCATTCTCAAGTCGGGCCGATTCTTTTTATTTCATCTCCGACCTAATTACATGTTTAACCGGTTATTCTCTGTCTTAGTAGGGTAAGGTACCTACGGGTATAGGGTTTGACGGGTTTTTTTACAGTCTCCACTAAGTTTACTTAATAGCATTCCATATATATCGAGCAAAATATAATGACTATTAATTAGCAATAAGATAATTAAAATATTGCAGTTCAATATGTCTAACCATATATTACCTAGCATTTTGTACTAATGTTAAAATTTAATTTGATTTGGTAGTATCTTCTTTGCCACGCACGAGTAAGAATTTAGTTTACCCTTGAAAGAAAGAAAATAAGGTTAAACTTTAGGTAATTATAACCACTTGTTTCGTAAACTGCATTATCATTGAAGGACTCGTTTGTTAAAGTTAAAAGGCTAAAAAGGAAGGGAAAATGGGGAATTTGGAACCTGAGAGACAATATACAATTTTGATACGTGTCCCAATTTGTAATTGATTTGTAGTGTGCTCTTCCGATCTCAAAAAGATGGTCTATATTTCCTTTTTTTTCATTCCAAAATATAGTCTAGTTTCTTTTTTAAAAATTAGTTGAAACATTATTTCTTTTATATGTCATTCTTTAATGGGCATAGTTATCAAAAAATAGAATTATTAACATGAAATAATTAATAAAGTAAAGGGTATAATTGGTAAATTATGTTAAAATTTACTTTTTCAAGACTATTAAATGAACTTTTCTTAATATATATAAAATAGGAAATATGACCATCTTTTTGGGACGGAGATAGTACTATTTTGCATTTGAAGTGTACCTTTAATTTAAATCAGGTTATACGTGTCCACAATAACAATTGGTACTATAACATGCTAATCGGCTGACGCTAGAATGGAACAGTATGGCTGAAAATAAAATAAAGCGATTTCAACATTACAAGCGATAATTAATCCTTATTAATCTCTAAGTACAGTTTTGTGGGAAAGAGAATTGAATCTTTAACTAGGAATATAAAAAACACACTTATATATCACTAGACTCCGTGGGTGTTGGCATATGGCCAAGATTTATTCATTCATTACAACATTCCTCCCTAGGAGAATAATGTGTTGGAGGAAGAAGGAAAGAAACATCTAATAACACAATTAGGCTAATTCCAATGGAAAACATGTTGAACCACATGGAACAAACCTAAGGAAAATGGATAGAGGAAAAATGCTACTAAGCAATTCCAAGGACGGTAAGTGCCTGAATGGAAGTATGCCATACTCCCTACAACGGCACAGACCACAAGAACTATTAGCACTTCTGCTGAATAATTCCATGCCAAATCCTTTGCGTATACAATTGCTAACAAGGCTGTCAAATTTGAGATGTTGCTCATTACAACTCCACCATAAATCTGCAGGTCAAATGTAACAGATAAGTTCCTTCTAAATGTTTAATAATAGATAACGCTAAATATTATATCTACCTCATTTAGTGTCGATCCCATTGAATTACTTATGCGTTGTGATAAATTAGAAGTAAATCATCGTTATCGCAACATAAATATAAGTACTAAATTCAATAGAATGAACATAGGGTCACATGACTTTCTATATTTGTATGTGACTCAGATCTTCAATTAAAATGGACATGACCAAAAAGTGTGAAAATTATGTTCCATTGGAGAAAGAGAAGGAAATTGATAACCATGTTGTAGAGCTTTTTGAAAATTATGAGTATTGAAATGAGCAAATACTTAAATTGGATGACTTGGATTGAAAATCTTGAAAGAGTCATTGGAATGAAATTTGAAATTATAAGGATTGAATTGGGCAATACCAAAACTATACACGCGATTCACCACTCCGGCCCACAAATCCCCTTTCTTTCTTTCTTTTTTTTTTTGTTTTTTTGACAGACACAACACACACTACAAAAACACCATACAACATCCCCTTGTTCTATCATTTATTTATGTGTTCCACAATTTTTCCATACATATATATATATATATATATTCTCTAAGGGTTATTTAGAAGATTGGATGCCATATAAATATGACTTATGAAGAACTCATGGAGGTTCAACAATCGATAATTCACATTTAAGAGGCAAGGAGCAAGAAACATGAAACTTACAATCAAAACTCATTTGTAAAACTTGTCGCCTGAGATTGGGAATGGCACATATAGTTCCATTTTAAGGCAATGTTATTTTGAAATTGGGCTAATAGATTGTAAAAATGATCTCTCATCACCAGAGTTATGATGAGAGATCAGAACTACACTCTTTCTTTTATTTTGTTTTATTTTTTGTTGCAACTAGCTCACGACTGCACTTAATTGCAAGAAACATGCAACAACGTAACGTCTTGCAATTAAATTGTAAATAAGGTAAATGTTTCTTCTCCCTTTTATTCATGGGAACTTTTGAATTAAATGAGTTTGTTCAAAGGGGGAAGATAAGTACTTACCTCTGAAAATGTTAAAGAAGCAAGTTCTTTCTTCTTGTGATGATGAGTGGACGGGGAGATTGCCGCTATCGCCGCTCTTGCATTCATGGCTAACGGCACCACCACAAACGAGATGAGAAAAGGGGAGGCATTCATGGAGTGTGATAAGTTTAGGATGCTACTTGTGAGAGGCTCTTCAAGAAAGGTCATGAAAACAATGCCCAGCATAATTTGCAACACACATTTAACAAAAATCCCTATCGTTAGCTCTCTGTTTGCTACCTTTTCCTTAATAACCTGCAATGCATAGGGTTTGAAGATAGATAAATAAATAAATAAATAAATAAAAGAAAAAAAGTCAAAATAAAAATCAAAACAAGGCATAATACGTCCATATACGTCTATATAAATAATTATTGCATGAAAACTTTGCTTGCCTCATGAATTCTTGTTCTTGAAGTGCAATCAGCATTTTCTGTCTGCTCTTTGGTTTCTAAAATCAATTTCCTGCAACCATCTTCAAATTCGTTAAGTTTGATTAAGCCATCGTTGTCGCTGTCAAATAATCTCCTTATTTCTTTAGAAGCCAAACTTTTTCTGTCGATGTTCATCTCCCCTGCCTTGACTAACTCAATTATTAATTTTTCGAGTTCGTACTTATTGATAATGTGGTCCGCGTTTTCATCTATTTCTGCAAATAAACTGCAAATTCAAACATATATAGTGAGAGCCCTTTAATAATATACATGGATTAAATTATACGTGTACAGTATAAATCTATGTGTAATGCTTCTTTACATTCTGACGAGTTTACAGTTAAGATTCCCATCTTCATCGATAAGCGCTCCATGTCGCTGTAAGTGGTGCAGAAATCCTGTTCGCAGGGTCTTGTTGTAGGCTAAACTTCTTTGTTGCATCCAAGGATTCATAACCTATTTAAAAGGGGAAAAAAAGAAGAATAATAATAATAACTAAGAACAACAATAATAGGGAGTTCCTTGGTTCAAATCCCATGCATCCCTCCCCCTCCACTGCCTTTGTAATAAGCACTAATATACCCAAGTAAGCACTCGATCAATCACGTACATCATCGCTGCCCCATTGAGCTCTTCAACCTCATGAAAGTCCTCCCCATGCGCACACCCCTTCTTGACTTAGAGATGGGGGTGTGCAGATATGAAGAATGAGGTGGTGGTAATTTGGAGATGGTGAATTAAGGAGGGGTTTGTAGCTCTGGTGTAGTTAGTAAATATTTCCGAACAACTTTTTATTTTTGAAAACAGTTATGTGACCGATAAATTTATCAAATCAATATCAACCACATATTCTCCAAAAACAAATTTTCACACTTTCAAATAAACTTTTTTGGGCATTCGCACCCCCACATTATCCTATAACATAAAGTTACTCTTGCGAACTAGAGGCACAATATATAGATTATAGAATAACATGTGTACATGTTTGAATCAATCAGGATACCTGGTGGAGAAAATATAATAGCAGCATCGTGATTGATACAATAAGTGCTATAAAAGTCACCGTGCGGCTACCCAAGAATGTTCTGAAGATGACTAACTGTACGACCATGTAAGGAATCAAAGACAGAAGCATTAACCCAGCCATGTGACGTGTCTTTTCGTCGATGTTAACACCAACTGGATCTGCAATATTGGAGAAACAAATGCCGGCTCTTAATTATTTTACAGAATAATCCTAATTAAATATACAAAAAGTTTCACCATCAATTTAAAAGTGATGCGTTGAGGATATTTTTTACTGTTAAATTTTTTTATATACATTTTTGTTCAAATAGCACAATTAATCGATTTCACAAGCAAATTAAGCTCAAACACTTTATAAATGCGAAGGAGTGAAAGAGGTTAACCCGTTAAGCAATGGACTACTGTTTTAGCCATGGAAAGATTTGAACTAGTGGATTTCTTTTGCCACTTTATCTTGCTTAAAATTAAACATATTCCCCATTGTATTGTAAGAGTGAAGACAGTAATTCCGGTGTAAATGCCCACACCAAGTGACACCTTAGTTTGAGCATCATCTTTGCTACCGAAAACTCCTGATGCTGCACCAGAAAGTCACTCTCAGTGTAAGAATAAAGCAAAAAGAAGAAAAAATCTTTAAGCTACTACTATTCGTACCACTAATATCGTATAAATAGGATACATGGCACCAATATGTTAATACATGTATTTTAATACATGTATTTCGATATTACAGTGCATAAATTCACAAATTAACATGTCATGTGTCCTGTCTGTACAAATAGTAGTACATGTAGCATTTCTCACTAAAGAATTTGCAAAAAGAATTCGTGCAGTATATAAACTATAGTATAGGGCACTACTAAGCTTACCGATCATAATCAACAATGCCGGTAACCCTGCAAGAATTCTGAAAATAATACCAACAATGTTGCTTGCACCAAGAATTTGAAACAATACCTTGCTCCCCCTTGCCATCTCTTTTTCTCCGAACATCATTAGGCCTTGATAAATAAATATTTGGAAAATGTAGCCTGCGGCGTTTTCTGCACAAGGCAAGAAGCCATATTCATGCTCACAAGTGTGTTTCAAGGCAATAGAAACATTTGAACTAAGAACAGAAGATTTATCATTGTCATCACGATCAACTCCATATTCTGAGAACAAATCATTAGGGTAAAGTCTTATGATTCGACACTGAGCAAAGCTGATAAAAAGTATGAGCAAGAGGAAGCGTAATGCGAGTACAGCCATTAATTTTCTGAGAAATGGAACACAATGAATTTATGTTGAAGAATGGAGAATACACTTAACATAGGAATTCGAATTTCTACACCATCGGCAATCCTTTTTTTAAGGTTAATTAGTCCATGTGAATGCACAAAGTTTATGGCATTCTTGTTTTTTTTTTTTTTATTTAACCCTTTGAGCATTAATTAATTGAACAAGTACAATATGATATGTACATATATCGTCATGCATGTATATATACGTCGTGTACATTGTTGCAACATAAATGAGTAGAGATAAATAATTTGTAACAAGAATTTTTATTTAGTTTTTTTATACCTCCCACATTAAATATTACTATTTTAAAAGACACATATATATTATTTTTTTTCTTTCATAATAAAATTGTAAGTCTACCTACCCAAAGTGGGTTGTCTTCTAGTCGATTGTCTCAATAAATCGTTAATACATGCACATTAATATTATCATCTCTATCAATCTATCCTGGCTAGGCTGCTCCACATTTTTATCAGCGCTGGCTACTCAATTCCAATCCCACCAAGTGTGATGGTGATGCAACTATTTTACTCATCAGTTTCTCTTGATTACATCACATGGAAAATTCTATCGGAACATCATTTGCGAGGCTCTTTCCCGTCACTCTTGATGGTTGGTAGCAAAATGAATCTTGTATTAGTTCTATCATAGCTTAGCTTTTGGCAACTACGTGTTATGGTGCATTCTGTACAACTTGGTTAAATGACTTTGCGTCCATTTCTTTTATTATGAAATTTTATTTTTAAAGTTTCAACTTTGTCGAAAATCAAGTTAAATACGATAAATGAGATTCGATAATTCAAAGTAATGATTTATTTATATCCATTTTTGTCCTCGAAACTTGAAAGAACATGTACATTTTGTCCATTCTCACAAGTTGCAAATACTTAAAATAAAAATTGGCTGGCTTTTGACCTAGTCAAGCTAGTATTATGCACGTTTTTTGGGCTGTCAAAATTGTGAATCCCAAATTAATGAATCCTTACTCTTACGCATGCCACAAGTAAAAATTATTGCTGAAGGTCAATAATTGAAAATTGACTCTAATAATCTATGATGATTATTGATTTGTTCTAATAATAATTCAAAAGTTTTTAGTTTATATCTTTCTTACGTTTTTCTACAAGTAAGCTATCCATTTCAAAAATTGATTATTATTATTACGATTATTGTTTATAATCATCATCATCATCAATATTACAGATAGCAAGGTGTTTACATTTTACTGGTGGACTTGTAGTGTGTGAATTGTGATTGACTAGTAGAATATTTTTTTAATTATTATTTATTACTAGGATATTGCTTCTATAAAGTAAAATACGACTGGAAAATTGAAATGAAAGAATTAAAGAAGATGATATGTAAATACTAGAATTGAAAAAGACAATTTATGAAGATTGAATTCTCGGTGATGCAAACAGATAAATAATGTGTGCCTTTTGTTTTTATTACTTTGGCATCTCTTTCAAGGTTAATTTATTAAAGTATTCAAGAAACACCGTGTATACTGTTAATATATTTAATTAATTAACTTATTACGATACTTTAGTTGGTGGAATCTCTCTTTAGAAGAATTAAAATTAAAATGAATTTAATTGCTTAAAAGACAAATTCAAAGTTACAAACGTGAACCATATGCCCCCGAAATTCGATTATTATTGTATTATTGACCTGTCCGGCTATTGGGATTCTGCGCCAAAGTTTGATTGACGTACCAAATTTCATTAAAATAAATATATACAAGTTTATTAGGATTAGTTGGATTAGGTAAATTTACTCATTAAGAGAAATATACATATACATATATATAGGCAACTATGCTAGCTCATCTACTGTTGAGCAATTGCTTAAACACTAATTTGTCAATAACATGTTACTTCATGATAATATCTAGTTAATCATTTAATAACGTGTCATTGATTAAATGTCTTGTAATCAATGGTCTTGTTCGCCTCACATGCTTGTTATAAGCACATGCCCGCCTCATTAAAAATTGGGCTTCCATTTTAAATGATCAACTTTGTTAAAAGTAATAATTTAAGTGCTTATACATCCGTTATTTAATTTGTATTTTGTCGATATGTGATTTATTGTTAATATGCTTAAATATAAGACGAGTTATTTCGTAGATCATTTCTGTATATCTTTAACACGGGTGTCAACTTTAAAATTACTCATTTACACTCAAGAATTTGCAAGTTTACTTGAAGGTAGAGGTGTGCATAAATCACTCGACAGCTGGTTTGTTAAAATTATCACCCAACTTGTTGTATCTAATTGAACCACTCGGGTCAACGAAAGGGAAATAAGGAGCCACTACCTTTATTTATTTATCCACCCCCACTTAAAAAAAAAAAAGCCGTCTTTTCTCTCTTTTTCCCCTTCGAAAGGGATTTATTTATATATTTCAATAAAAACTACGGAATTCAACACATTTCTCAGTTTCCTACATTATCTCTGGTATGCATCTGTCAACAACGATGAAAGTATTTACATTCATTTCTTTGTTTCTCCTTCTGGGGAGTCATTTAGCATACAGCCGTTCGATCAACGAGAATTCGAAGACGTCGAATCCCATATCACATGCTGTGGATTCCTTTAGCAGTTCTTCTGCTTCATCATTTCTTGAATGGGGGAGTTTATCAGCAACAACGGAAAATTGTAGGCCAGTTTATGGAATTCTGCCGTGCTCTTCGAACGCGTGGGGGCTTCTGTTTCTGGTTGTGGTGTATGAGATCTTGCTGTCTGTGGGAGGGAGATTTATGGCAAACGGGTCGGAGCAGTTTTTTGAGATTATTGGACCCGGTGGGATTTTTGGAGCTGGTTTGTTTCAGTTCCTTGGAACAATCCCACAAATCATTATTATTCTTGGTGAGTTCCTTCATCTTCTCTTCTTGTTCTATCCATCATGTTGTTGTTTCTCATGGTATATGGCTAATAATTACAATAGATGGAGTCTTGAGAGCTTTCACATTTGGTTTTTCTTTTGAATGAGGTAGGTGCTAACAGTGAATAAAACATAGTTGACAATCAGCAAGTTGCATTTTTCCAACGCCGCCGTGCACTCCTAGCCTTGCCGATTGGTCCAATATTAGGAGAAAGGTCGAACCATCATATGTGGTCCAACCATAATGAGTCTATACTCCTGGAGCAGCCCAAAAAAAAAAAAAAATGAAAATTTTCCTAGGATAGGTCACTTTCGAGTCTAAGGTGTTTGATCTCTTTTTGAAAACACATTATAATCTCACATATACCTGATTTGACTGTTGATTTGACACTACTCATTTATAACCGTAAATTTCAAATTTTTGTTAAGAGCTTGTTTGATTCTTATTAATTGAGAAAATTATAATAAAAAGAGAGGTAGAATGTGAATTGAAAATATAAAATTGTTTGAAAAATATGATTGTAATTGACTCGTTGTCAAATCAAATGTCAAATTAGTGTTAAGTAAAATTACAAATGGGGAGAATAAAAAGGATCAAACAAGTTCTAAATCTACACCACTAATTTCACCTCTTTATAATTTCTCATTATAATTTATTGTGAATAAAGAGATTCAAACAACCACTAAGCTTCTCCATTAGACCATTACCACCCACCTTCACAAGCCAAAGTATCCGCTTCCGAAAGCAGGGGAATGAGTGGCACCTAATGTGCAAGTTGCAAGTTGGACACTAGAGACTTAGAGCTTGTTTGAAACACTTTATTTTTGTAATTTATAAAGAGAATTTATAATGAGAGATCGGAAGAGCGTCGGAAAATGAGCAGTGAAAATTTAATTGAAGAGTGAAATGTGTGTTAATTATTGAATAGTTATTAAATTAATAATCAAATCATAGTAGGTAAAGTTATAAATAGAAAAAATAAAGTGGTTCAAACAAACCCTAACGTGATCTGAAGTCTCGTCTAATTACTCCCTAATCTAGACGTCTATGTCTCCATGTACAATAGGTTAGAGGTGTCAACCTGGCATGGCTCGATTTCAAGGCCGTCATTTTGGACTTGCTTTCAGCGCAGCCTTCAATTGGAAAACAACCAAACGGAGCTCTGTTTATCTGAAATTCATGTCTATAGTAGATCTGTTTTAGATCTGGTCGATCCTCGCATAAACCTTTCATGAATTATATTTCATATATATAACATGAAGGCAAACTTTGTAACGTGCTGAATTGCACTTGGGAAGGCAACTCGACAAGTAAAGCAAATAAAAAAAAGAGTCATGTTACTTTCCCTTTATCACCTCACTCACAGATGACTTGGTCCATAAAAATTACAAAATAAAAGTGAGACAAAAAGACATATACACTCCAACAAAGATATCACAAAAAGATATATACACTCTCACCGAGTCACCTAACAAGTAAATAAATAAGGAAAAGTAGCATTATTCTTAAAAAAATAATTTCACCCTTAGAGCAAGTTTAATGTTGCTGGAAAGAACCTATATTTTGGATCCCCCCCCCCTTTTTCCAGTCCACGAAAATGATGTTGGTGGGTGTTGGGGGTGGAAAAATCCAAATTGGATTGAAAAATGTAAAAGAAGAGCTAAATTTATCCCTTAAAAAAGATTTGACCCTATGAACATTTCCTTTCTAACTAACACGACTCTTGCACATAGTTTTTATTAGGATTTGGGGTTCCATGTTGGAAATTCAACATCAATAATTAAAGTAGTCTAACTGCTTAGAAATTGGTTCTTTATCTTATGTTTGTTTAATGTGAGATTTATTACTGAACAGTTATAACAACCCCCCAAAAAAATAATAAATAAAGAAAAGGCCTATGCCACTTTGTTTTGCATTTCACGGCCGAAAAATCAGTATTGCACACATGTTATCTTCTGTCACTAGAATACACATTTCATAGATAGAACTGATATCGGATCTTAAGAGAGGACAAGACATTTTTTTCTTAAAAACATTTTATCTTATCTTTGTGGTCCGATCTCACAAGTTTTTTGCGTCCAAATTGATTCATCTGACACTGAACTATTTTTTCTCAAGTATCTTCTGTCTCGGGGACCACTGAGGCGGCTCAACAACGAGTTACATTGGGGATGGGAATGGTTGCCGGATCCACAGTCATGCTTTTGACATTGATATGGAGCTTGTGTGTTATCCTTGGCAGCTATGATCTATCAGAGGCAGACATTCCAGATAATACAGGGACTGGACAGAAAACTCTAAAAGGTTTTATTTACATCCCTAATGTTTAATCTTGACAAGAAAACCATTATTTTTATATAGCTAGTAGTAACAAGAAAACTCTCTTGTGGAACAGGTGTTGGCGTGGTGACTGATGTTGAAACGATCTATACTGCTCGAATAATGTTGCTAACGTTGATTCCACTTATCATCCTCCTATTCGTAGATCTTTTTGAATCCGGGAGACGAGTGATTATACTTATTGCTCTCATTATCACCGTGCTTCTCCTAGTTGGATACATGTTCTACCAGGTAATGTGACCAATTGACCATCAAGTTTGTAGAAAGAAAGACTTTGAAATTTTCGAGTGAAAACTTGTTCATGCATTCATGTTTGGATCTTCATTTGTTGTGCAGATTTTCCGGCCAGGGATTCAGAACAGGAGATTCGAGTTTTTGATGTATAAATACGCAAAAGACAAGCTATTGGCGCTCTTGGCACGAAATGGCAGGCCTGATACTAAGAAAATAAATAAGTTAGTACTTATTTCCTCTTCTTTTTATACTCTGTTTATCTTAATTATCTGTCTACACTTCTCAAAATACTGATTTCTACTTTTTGCCTTTCAAACAATAGGTTGTTCGATAAAATTGACAGGAATAAAAATGGATCAGTATCAGCACTAGAACTCAGAGTTTTGTTCTTGGGACTGAAGTTGGACGAAGATGACTTGGGTACAGAGAAAGATGTGGAGGATATCATGGGATCTTTCGATTTAACTGGTGACTCGGACATCAATCGGGACGAGTTCGTAGCTGCAATGACAAAACTAGTTAACAAGTTATCCGATAAGACTCCTGGTCCTAAACGTCGAAATGCAGTAAGTATCAAAAGCCAATCTTTGAAATTTTGAAATCTAGAGACGTACTTTTTAGAAAAGTTACTTTTAAACTTAGTCATTTTGTGTCGTTACACAGCTGACTATTTAGTACTCATAAATGCTGCAGAGTACCAGTGGCAGTGAATTACAACAGAGTCTGTTGGCCAGCAATACGACCGCCACCCCAGACCCAACCCCAACCCCGACGACCCCGACAACGGGGGGTAGTAATGTTTGGCTAACAATCTTGAGTGCCTCGTTTTACTTGATAGTCGGGACTGGCATTTTGCTCGCACTCGCCGAGCCTCTCGTCGGAAGTGTGGTTGCATTTTCTCAAACTGTGAATCTGTCATCTTTCGCTGTGTCGTACTTGGCTATACCAATTGCTATGAACTACAGAATGGCCGTTACATCATTTAGTTCGGCCAGGCAGAAGACAGTGAAAAGTATTTCGTTGACACTCTCCTCGGTATGTTACCTTCTCAATTTTTCTATAGAGGAAATACGGGCTCCATTTTAGAGCTAGTATGCCTATCACTTGTTAGCACGCAGGCTTTGTAAATAGAACTCGCATTGACTTCGTAGAAAATTTGGTCACTCTCTAGTCTCTTATTAATCAATTTGTATGTTGAACCAACTTATCTAAAAGTTTAAATGTAATAACTTGTGGTTTGTTCTTTACAGCTATACGGTGGGGTGTACATGAACAATGTGATTGGTCTGATCACGTTCCTAGGACCAGTTTATGCACGCAATTTGTCATCCAATGTGTCCGCCGAAGTTGTAGTCCTGCTTGTAATCTGCATCATAATGACCTTACTTCCGAGCTTCTGCACGACATTTCCCCGTTGGATGAGTTACATCGTGCTACTTCTGTACCCGATTTCCCTTGCTTTCGTGTACGTTCTTACATCCGTTTTTGGATGGTCGTAGACATTTTGGATGTCTTAGAATTATAGGGAATGCTTGTATATTTCTTTGTTTAGCCATCAGACCATACAATTTATTTTCGTAGCAGATTGTACCCTTTTATTCCCTCCGTATTATCATTGCGTACCCATCTTGATCTTGTGGTAATTTTAATACATTATTATGCCATGAATTACAGTTCATGCGAATTGAGGGATTGTACCATATTCTTTAAGGGGGGAAAAAGTTGTTCTATCACATTTATTCATGTTAATATCATAACTAGATTATTACATGCAGTAATAATTTAAGGCCGTGCAATAACTTTACAATAACTTTTTTTTTTTTTATACAAGGGAATATGGGAGAGAGACGCGTGATTTAAACTCAAGACTTCCTACTTAAAATGTGAGAACTTAATCATTGTAACACTTCTTCGAATCATTAGTGTAACTTGTTTAAGAAGTGATTGTTCAAGAAAAATAAATGCACAGAGGAGAACTAAGGAAAGAATATATATGTGTGCGTATATATATATGGAGAATTTTAAAAATAATAATTAAAAAAAATGTTATTTTGCATTAAAGGTTCCCAATCTTTGTATTTATTTGCGCTTCCATCCCCAATCTTTAAATTTAGACGAATAGGTCCCCATTCGCATCCAAATGCCTATATTCAGTTAATAAAATGTCATTTTGTCAATTATTTAAATTTAATCCTATTATAATTGAAATTAAATTTAAAATTTACGTCACGTGAAAGTAAAAAAAAAAACATATTTGCACAAAAAATTGACACATGTGCATTAGGGTAAAATTTTCAATTAAGTTCCAAACACATGTTACCTTTTTATACTCTTAGAGTCCACCGTTGGCATCTTATGGCATCACCCGCTAGCTCGGCTTCTAAAGTAGACCTATAAAAAAAATAATAGCCTTCTATTGGTGGATATCAATCGTATTCACATTAGAGGTTGACGTCCTAACATACTAACATGCTGAAATAAAGCAATTTCAACACCACATGTAACAATTAATCCCTTTTCATTCCTAAGAGCACAATTAGTGTTGGAAAAACCTATTTTGGAGGGGGGTAAAAACCTAAACGAGGGGCCAAATTTGGCACCCCATTTAGGTTTTTTCACCCTTTCTCATCCCTCCAATCCAATAAAATATTATTATCTTCTACTCCCACTTCCCTTCCAATCCAATAAAATACCGGCACGTATCTAATTCATATTCCCCCTTCACTTTTTCCCCCTTACAAATTATTTGGAAATAGGTTTTTTCCCCTTGATTTTTTCCCTTTGACTTTTTTTCCTAACATTAATCTTGCTTTAAGCGGCGTTTCGCGGGGAAGAGGAGAATTGAATCGTTATGGCATTGACCACATCAGTCTTGGCACGGCCACAACATTTATTTGATCATTGTAACATTCCTCTCAGGAAGAGTCAAACTTGGAGGAAGGATGAAAAAACAAAAGTAACACAACTGGGCTAATTCTAATGCAAATATTGAGTCAAATAGAACAAACTTAAGGAAAATGGACGCAAGAAAAATGCTACCAAGCAAGTCTAGAGATGATAAGAACATCTCCAATGGACCATGGTTGGAGAAAAATTTTGCAGTGACAATTTAAAAAGCTAATGTGGCATGGAAAAAAGTAGAGAATGTCTACAGTACTCTCTAGCTGTGGATGAACTTATAGACTCGTGCATCTATTCACTCGATTATATATCCCGCGTTTATTATTCTCTCAAACGACTAGGATCTACAGCTTTTTGAAAATTATGGGGAATAAAATTAATAAATCCAAAAATTGGAGAGCTTGGCGATGTTGAAGGACCTAATTGGAATGGAATTTCAATACAAGGATTAAAATTGACAAGATCAAAACTGAAAGGGTTCAATATACATATTCTGAATAAACAGGATATACAATATCCCCTTTGGGACGGTGCCATATGTTTAAAAATTAAAACGGTTATTTCATCATACGCAGTTTCCACACTTTTTTTTCAATTACATCACATGTGCAGTCTCAAATTTTTTTCCCCTCTATGAAAAGATTTCTATCATTCATTTGGAGGACGAATCATAATAGTAAAATGGTAAAGTGAGAATTTTTCAGACATATTTACACTTTTTAATTGTTAATGTAGACGTAAACATAGCATATGATATAAATTGCAAGCTCCTCTTCAGATGGATTCCTCGTATCATTAATCTCAAGGAAACTGAACTTGAACAACAAATAGGAGGAGGTAGAAAACCGATCTCAAGTAAACGAATGTATATTCATTTTCTAATCGATAAAAGAAGCATGTTGTCTAATTACAAATAATGGAAATGCCATCGTTCTCGTTGACTCTTAATAAAAATGAATGCAACTTGATAGTTAAAAAGTGAATTTTTTATATATTTGATTCCTTTTGCCATTGAAACTGTCTCCTCTCTCGTTTGATTGCGGGATGGGCAACAGTAAAGAACTATTTCCCTTTCTAAAAGACAAAAAAGCCGTAGTTCGACCAATTGGGGCAAATGTACGTAGGAATTCTTGTTGAGAGATTAATCGATTTGAAATTGTTCAAAATTAAATAGGACTTGAGTTCTAGTATCCAAGGTCCATAGCATATGGAAGTTGATGATTTTCTTATTTGTAAAGGGATTCACATGTATTCTCGAGTTTTGATGGAGACACACACAATGTTTGCGGTGCATTTCCTTCTACTAGTTTTGTTCATATGAACATGACCCCATATCTAAGTCTATGAAATAAGTGGAAGGAAAGACACCACATACACTAGCTGTCTCCGTAAAATAGATACTCAGTGTCTCCGTAAAAATTAAAAAAGAGGTCCTTGAGGCGAGATGCTTTGGCGCAAAATACTTGCCATTTTAAGAGTTCCTTTACTTTCAAGAATGCATTTTCAAAAATGTAAATGCAAATGTTTGCCATTGAATTATCTCCTCTCTATCCCTTGATTGCGTGATGGGGGCAAGAATAGAAAATACACTGATATCCCGTTCATTTTCATTGAAACAAGATGAAATAATTTCTTAAACAATTAATTATAATTATGATCTAATAATACAATAAATACAAACAATATTATTATAATATATTTTACCGTATTATTATTCTGAGTAAAGGACAAACTAGCTAGAGTTAGTTCGATATATATAGATTAGGGCAATATATAGTACACAACATGCATTAATTTTATTTTAGGGTTAATTAGATTAAGAACTCAACACATGGGTCCCCGGATAGATGCAACTGAACTGAAGGTCATTCTTTTTCAAAATATTATAATCTTCTAATTACTTTATATACTGAATTTGCTTATCTAATGAAATGGACATGCCCGGAGTGTGCGGCCACCGGCTTCGCCTAATAAAGTCTGTAAAAAGTTCTGTAACATAAGCAAGATTAATGTTGAGAGAAAAAAGTTAAAGGAAAAAAACTAAGAGAAAAACCTATTTTCAAATAATGTGTAGGAGAAGAACTGAGGAGAAAACATATTAAAAGATTTTGTTTATTTCTTAAAATTTTTTTACACATTATTTTGTCATTATTTTTTATCATATAATTTATATTTAATTTTTTACATAATATTAATTTTTTTAATTTATTATATATTATTCTAAGAAATAAAGTGGGGGAAAAAGGTAAAAGATGGGTTAAATTTAGCCCCTCTTTTACCTTCGTCCCCCCCCCCCCCAAACAAATGACTTTCCCCCTATCACCATACATAATTTGATTTTATTAGGGGTTTGGGTTTTTACCCCCAACACTAATCAAGTCCAGATCTGTTGTCCTGTTTGTATATTTCAATAGTTGTTCCACCAATAAGTTTTTGGCACCTCATTCAATTTTAACACCACATTTATCCTATCTCACACGCCCCAAACAATCGCCAGATAGAAAACTGAAACGCTGACCACCACTGTATCACCCACCGGCCACCACCGACGTCGTCAACAAATCAGCCAAGGACCACCTGTACTTAGTTTGTAGTCGCAACCATCGCCATTGAATCCCATTTCTTTCAGAAATTTTTTCTAAATTAATGAAAAGTGGAGAGAGAGAAGAAGATGAGAGGGAGACGGAGAGAATTGGTGGATGGCTGGACCATACCAAGTTTCAGGCTAGCGAAGACCGCATCGGGGAAGCATTAATGTAGACCAACTGCAGGACCTCTTTCTTTCTTTTTTTCCCCCATTTTTCAATCGTTAATTTACACTTTTTCCTCTAGTTACAACACATATTGACTGGGTTATAGATTCTATGGTAGCTACTTTCTATTCCGATTCCGATTGTCCTTGTCTTCCTTCAATTTTCCCTTTGATGCAATGGGTGGAAACCAGTTGTTCCATAAGTAGTTACCATGTATTAACAGCCTTCCTTCATTTTCCCCTTTGATTTCCGTGGCAGAAAATGTTTGTCAAAATATGAGAGACCGATCAATGAGACGTCAGGGTTTGCGAGTGATGGTGGCCATGTGGAAATTAGAAAACACAGTGATTAAGCGGCAGAGTGAAGAATTGGAACACGATATTTCACACGTTTCTCTGTTCTGAAATTGATTACACAGATCTGGAGTGAAAGAAGGATGTGATGCCAAGGCGTGTTTGGAGCGTGCTTTGCAAAAATTAATCTGGACAAATGTTCAAGTGACGTGGCACATTTTAATTGGCGAGACAGCCAAGGGGACAGGGTTATTGGACAGCAGATCCGCTCACACTAATCATGCTCTTATTTATATAGAGTTGGTACAAAGTGGAAAATTTTATACGTACCTTCTAGAAAAGTGGAAAATTCTATACCTTTATTTAGGGTATTTACACTTATATGAAAGTTTTTGTCTAATCCATTTCGCTTTTGCGATCAAGTGTTCTCATCTTGACTACTAGGCGGACCATACCTCGGAGTGCATTTCACCTTTTTATCGAAATAGATATTGTTCTTCTCATTACTATGGTCTCCAGACTCCAGTACTCTCTCGACCATGTGGAAGCTTATAAAAGAAATGTATATACACACGAGATATTCTATTTAATATTACTAACATAATGTCATGACCTAAGCATCAGCCTGGTTGGTTATAGAGCCTTTACTGGATAGGCATTAATAAACAGCAAGTTCATGTTATACTTTGCATTTTCTTGGAAACCAACCATATATTATTAGTACATTATTAATGATTTATTAAAATGTTTAAATTTTATCAAAAAATGCTATGACTTTGTGCCTTCACATGTACTTACCTTAACCAATGATTATTCCCCTGTAGGTGTAGTTCCTATATAAATGTGCCTCTTGCTCCAAGATTTTAAGAGTACATTTATCGGATCAATTCCATTTCTCAAAAAATTAATTAATGGCTGTCCTAGCATTGCGCTTTCTCTTGCTCCTGCTTTTTATCAGCCTTGTTCAGTCTCGTGTTCTAAGACTCTACTCCTCTGATGATTTGATCTCAGATGGAATTGATCGTATTCACAATAATGAATCTCCTATTCTTAGTGCAAATGTTTCTGTTGCCTCCAGCAAAACTTGTGAGCACCAATATGGCTTCCTACCATGCGCAGAAAATGCTGGAGGCTTCATTTTTCAGATACTAATTTATCAAGGTCTGATTATGTTTGGAGAGAGCACTGGCAACAGGGAGCAAGGTTCTGTTTAATATCTTGGGCACAAGCAAAATTGTTGGTATTATTTTTAGAATTCTTGTGGGTTTACCGCCACTATTGATTATGATTGGTAAGTTGTTCTTCAGTATATCGATTTCACCTTTCTTTTCATGCGTTCTTTGGCAATCAGTAATTGGATAATATACATCATTTTGAACATAAAGTTTGACATATATGCACATGTGACCACCCATGTAATTGTTTTTGATTTAAAGGTAACGTGATGTGTAGAGAAACAGGATTATCCCAAGTGACATATTTAAGCCATTTAATAATCTTAGTATGTTTATGCCGGCTTGCAGTATCTGGAGTTTTTAGTAATAAAGAGGACGCTCAGTCGAAGGTGTCACTTGGAGTGGGTATTTATGCTGGAGTCACTGCCTTTACTCTTACAGTGCAGTGGGGAGCATGTTTGATTTTGGCAGCACAAAATTGACAAAGGAAGAATCAACAGAGAGTTCAAATCCTTTGGTTGGGAAAGAAGCAGTCACTGGTTTAAACGGTCTGGCTCTTTCCCATCAAACACCTCATCATCTTGCAGATGTAAAAATATAATTTCTTGATATTGCTATTTTGCAGATGTTGGTGTTAAGGTCGACGACAAGACTCAACTAATGGCCAGGATGATGCTTCTGTCTTTGATTCCTTATATCATTATACAACTAGTCGATATCTTCAAGACATCATTTGGAAGCCATTTAGTAGTTATCTTAGCACTAATCGTATCTACTGCGATGCTGCTATTGTATTTCATCTACCAGGTAATAGTGTAGAACTATGTATCTAGCTTTATTTATATCCCCGGCCATAACTAAAAAAAAAAATTTTTCCCCCCTCCCTTTTTCAGGTTATGAATCCTTGGATACAGGAGATGAGTTTGGCCTACTCAAAGTATGAGACGTTACGAACAGGATTTTTGCAACACTTGCAACGACATGGAAATCTCATTGATAAAGATGGGAATCTTAACATTCTTGTCATCAGAAGGTAATTTTTAAAATCATTTTACATTAAGACTTTTTGTTATGTATAATAATCCACTGAAGGGGTCGGTTTAATTATATTCTTGAAAATGCAGTTTATTTGTTGAGGCAGATAAAAATGCAGACAAAAGTATCAATAAGGCTGAATTGGGGAAGCTGATAGGCCAACTAATCAAGACCGGGGAGATGAAGGTTGACAAACAATTTGCAGTTTCTGAATTGATGAAATCATTTGATACAAACCAGGATGATTTCATCAACGATGAAGAATTTATGAAAGGTTGCTCAAACTTAATTACTGATAAACAGAGGAATAAAACTGGTGATTCCCACTCAAGCATTCACGAGGCAAGCAACCTTTTCATTGCAATCTCACATATATTTGATCCTAATGCAATTAACAGATTCAGAATCCATGTTGGTACTTTGTCTTCCAGATTTTAAAAGAAGATGATCAGAAGAAGATCGACTGGATAAGGTCGAAGGTTGTGATGCAGGCTCAGATGCAGTTACTTAAAGCAGAATCACTCATTACTGATGATGGAAACCCCAACATCGAGGGAATTAGGAAGTAAATTTCTTATTATACTTCATATGTTTGTTTATCTTAGGTCAATTCTTTTGTTGGCAGAATGCTAATTAACAATATATTTGTTCTTGCTTGCAGTCTATTCAAGAAAATTGATTCAGACAATAACAATGAGATATCAAAAATTGAACTAGAGCAAACAATCCGCACACTCAATTTCGGGGAATTTCAGCCTAATTACGAGGATTTGATAAAGGATTTGTTCAAAGACTTAGACAAGGATGGTAATAATGTGATTGATGCAGTAGAATTTATTAATGGAATAAAAGATATGGTGAATAAGTACAAGGAAAGTGATAATGAAGAATTTTACAAGGTTAGCAGCTTAATTACTATCCAAAAATTTCTCTCCATTCCTCTTTTTGCCTTAGACAATTCATGATATTTTGCAGGTTGTGAAAGATAAAGTGGTGCATGGAGATTCAGTACTATGGACTTTATCAAATCTGTGTCACAGATTGTACTAGGTATTGTTGCGGTGACATTTCTTGGAGATCCCCTCACAGCTAGTATCCTACAATTATCAGATTCCATGAACCTGCCGTCTTTTGCTGTCTCGTTCGTGGTGGTGCCATTAGCGATGAACGCAAGAGCCGCAATCGCAGCAATATCTCCGGCCAGTCACAAAGACGAAAAGACTGCTTCTTTAACATTTACAGAGGTACATCGATCACAGTTTCTCAGGCAACCTCACTTAGAAGTTTTATCATCGTACAAATCGAGGGCGTGTTGAAGATTAATAAAACAATTAAAATGGCTTGAACTAACCGTTTAAACTTTTAATTAATTTGTGTCGTTTGAAATGCAGATTTATGGTGGAGTTATAATGAGCAATATCTCAAATTTGATAGCATTATTAGCAATCGTATATGCAAAGGATTTGAGATGGGATTATTCAGCAGAGGTGCTAACAGTTTTGGTGGTGTGTGCTGCAATCGAGATTATTGCATGCTCGCGCTCTTATCGTCTATGGACTTGCTCATTAGCATTTCTGCTCTATCCATTTTCCTTGGGTTTGTTCTACTACGTTCAATATATTTGGAATTGGAACTAACCCATTTGTGTTATTCAGCTTTTCTTTCTTTTCCCCCCTTCTTCCTCGAAAAATAATTCTCCTCCATATAGGAATGTTGTAAAGATTTTGGTTCCAAAAAAAAGGAATGTTGTATAGATTGGATAATGTTGGCTCGTAGCGGGCATCTATTAGAAGACTTTGCTCAGTGTTATTCAGTTCTAATGTCATTTCATTGTATTATTATTCCAAAGTAAAAGAAAGGGAAATTTTGATATAAGTAGATACATTTGTAAGAAATTGAAAAAATACTATCCATTATAACTATTTTAGTCTTTGTAATTTAGGGATGCATAACGAGTTGACCGACTCGGGGGCCCATGGCCCGACCCATAAAAAGCCCAAGCTAAGTCTGTTTGTGGCTCGTTTAAGATAGGCTCGAGCCTGAGCAGAGCCCCAAATTCTGGGGCAAGCTCGAGCCGGGCTGGCCCATCATTACGGCCTTAACGGGCCGGGCTGAGCGAGTCAGCCCGTGTTAAACTTAGGTAAGAAAGATAAAAAATTAAATTAAAATAGGACAAAAATTTTTAAAAAGCCGAGCCGAACGGGCCGACTTAGCTCGGCTCGAAAAAGGCCTGAGTCAAAGCTTGGGCTGAGTCTAATTTTCACGGTCAAGCCAACGGCTCATACTTTTTCAGCTCGGGGACCAAAAAAGCCTGAGCCGAGCTCGAGCCCAAATGATGGTGAGCCGAGCCGAGGTAATTGTTATTGGAAAAATACTTCATCTCTAATTTTGAAGATAATAAATTTCGAAAATAACAAAAAAACTAAAACAGTTAAAAAAATCACTAATAATTAAATGATATTCTAAAAATAAGACTCCTACCTATTTAAAACTCGTTAATCCTCTTTCATCCACAATTATCATCGATTATATCTGTTTCTTTCTCATTTAACAATAACTGTCGACCTTTACAAAAATACTTATATTAATATTTTGGAAAAAAAACAAGAAAACTTTAAACAAAATACAAAAAAAATAATAATTAATGCACATACTAAAAATAAGACTCCTACCTTAATTAAAACTCCTTTATTCTCTTTCATCTCTAATTATCATCAATTATAACCGTCCTCTCATATCTCCTCAAATATCACATCGACTTCAACACTAAAAGCAGAATCAAATGAGGAAAAACTTATGTTCTTCGAATTATTACATATAATCTGCTTTTCCATTTATTTTTTAACCCATGTAATTCACTACATTATTATGTAATTTGTTACACGTTACATTGTGTCATCGCTCATGATATATTGTTGATACATTGTGTCAGTCTTTTTCGACCCATGTAATTTGTTACACAATGTATATTACCTTATAATTTATTACACATTACATTGTGTCATCGTTTATAATATATTGTTGATACATTGTGTCGTTCTTTTTTCGACCTATGTAATTTACTATATTACCATGCAATTTATTACACATTAGATTGTGCAATTTATTACACATTATATCACCAAACACTTATACCATTGAACTAAGAAATCCCCGACACCATTACCAACATTACCAAGCTTGGGAGCTTCTCGACTTACGCCACAGAATCCAAAAGAGTAAGAATCAGAATAGAGACGAAACATTCAAAGTATGGATTATTATACACAAATATGCACAAATAGGCAGTTACAAGGATAGAGACAAAAAATAATAATAGTAATAATAATTGTAGCGACCCAAAAGTACATGTGTAAATTTCCATATTTTATTTAGTCTTAATTGATATTTACAGTCAGTTTAGTTAATTAAAAATATTCATAAGTCGTCAATGATTATATTTCAATCTAACCATCTGAAACTATCGATATTTGTATAATTTGTATCCATAATCGCCATTTCTATAATGCACAAGGTACTGATGTGTTCTGTACTATCAATAGTTTCAAGCTTATTATCAATAGTATACAAAAACCTTCATATCCTTGGATAACAAGTATCAATAGTTTTTGTTCAACTATTGATAAAATCATCCATTCACGAGAAGCAAAGTAGATTTACTTACTTAACCATATCATTATATATTTCAAAGTGTATCAACGTTACATTCTACCAAAAGGACCTTGTATAAGGTCCGATACCTATCATCAAAAGTGATTTAGATGCTTATTCAGCTAGGTATTTCATATGTTATAATGATAACAACACTAATATAGCAGTCATATTACATAGCTATTACATTAGTTATTGCCATAAAGGTTTACATCTCCCACTTATTTCCAAAGTAGTAGCTAGTGTACATGTGCTCGAAGGTCAGCACATGGTAGTATTCCACCCAAACATGAGTAGTAATATAGTGGTACAGCCCAGGATGCTCCACATAGTAGCCCCACATATCGGTCTCGGTAACATATACAGAAGCTAAACCATAAGATGTTGTCCCCCAAGAGCTAGCTGTGATTTCATGTAGTTTCCTCTCCAACATCTATTTTTAAAATATGAAAGAAAAGGGCGAATTTAAATGTATTCAGTGAAGAACTTCTATATATGCATAATTCCTTTAGTTCAAAAACATGTGATGAGGGCCCAATTACTCCAATTTAGAATCTCACCCAAGGCGCTAAACACTTAAACATAACATGTAGTTTGGTGGTACTTTAGCAAGCTTATGAATTTGATCATAGACCACCTTATTGTAGTCTCACAAATTCTTTTATGAATATTCAAGGACTACCTTACTGCAGCTTTATAACATGAACCTATATGTCCAATCTTATTATGGAAAGGGTAAGATTCTTGATGGAGTATTTACTTGAAAACAGTTAACATGCAAGTTGTATACATAGAATGCATGAACAGACCAAAGATAATCACAACATTTATAGAACATAATATCACCATAATATCAAGCACTTAGAAGCACAGAATAAGGTATAGAAACCATTCATTATCACAAGTTCTTCCCGAGTGATGACCTATACTTAACAATAAGCATCACAATTAGAAAGGCAATTCGATTTTGTTACAGATTATCGATACTTAGATTTATAGTATCGATCGTATTCTGAAGATGCTAAGGAATCAAAGACTCCATTCGGGTTTTCACAAGAAATCTTAGCATCTTCGAATCTGAAAAGTGTTTAACACTCTCTATGCATTCCCAGGCAGTTACCTTCCAAAAGATTTACTCTTATTTGGCTAGAGAGAACTCCTTCCACTTGCTTATCTCTTGACTTGGATCCTTTCCTTAGATTGTATAGGATAAATTCAAATTGATTAAAATTTAGCATATCAGAGAGAAGTGGGGGTGAGAATGTCTGTAAATAGAGTTGGGTTCTCTTATAACCGTGATCAGGCTCTGAGTGATTGCTCACTGTTTTGATGAAGTGGTTTCACTCAAGTAAGAGTGATTGAGGTGGATTTCATGCAACACACTGACTCAGGAAGGCTATACTCTAGGTTAGCAAAATTATTTGTAGGCTAATGATGAATATTCACCCCTTCTAACACGAAATGTGCTGAAATTCACAAAATATCCTATTATTTTATTATTTTTCTACTAACAACTCAAACTATTGATAGTTTATAGTCTTACCATTGATAGTCTTATAAGTCCGGAAAAATTTTTGAATCTTTAAATAATATTTTCATCTTTAACTATGTTTTTTGTCACAGTTTTTGGTGGGTCGTTACAATAATAATAAAATAAAAATGGCATTGAAGTCAATGTTGTGTGATACTCTTTCCCCGATTGTTCATGTGAAATTATTAGAAGTTTTTCATCTTTCAATTCTGCTCTTGATGTGCTCTTGACGGTTTTTGGTGGGTCGTTACAATAATAATAAAATAAAAAATTGCGTTGAAGTCAATGTTGTGTGATACCCTTTCCCTGATTGTTCATATAAAATTATTAGAAGTTTTTCATCCTTCAATTCTGCTCTTGATGTTGAAGTCGACGTGGTGGTTGAGGAGATAGAAATGACGGTTGTAATTGATGATAATTTGAGATAAAAGAGAATGTGGGAATTTTAATTAAGGTAAGAGTCTTATTTTTAGTATTTACATTAATTATTATTTTTTTGGGTAATTTGTGTAATGATTTCCGGTATTTTTGCAAAATATTATTAACGTAAGTATTTTTGCAACTTGTTTTCAATAATTGCTATAAAAACTAAAATAGTTATAATTGAGAGTATTAATCAAATTATAATGGTCAATGGGTAGGTTTCGGCTAATTACCACTAAAAGAAAAAAAAATATTATTGTCCTTCCCCAACACCCTCCATAAAAAAAAAAAAAAAAAAAGAGAAGAGATGAAGAGAGGAAAATGGGACACCATTTGTATGTATACATTTAAATGACAAACTATTAAAAAAAAAAGCAAAAAAAAAAAAAAAAAACTCAATTGGATAACCGAAGGAGATGAAAAAGATGCCAGGTAAAGTGGTAAACTCTTAGAGCGTGTTTGATTACCAAAGATTTTACATAGGAAATGACATTTTCCACAGAAATTCCTAATTTTGTGATATTTGATCGACATTGTTTTCTTGGGAAAACATTTTCTAACTCTTAACTACGTCACCATATATTTTCTTGAAAACAAGGAAAATATTTTCATAAGGAATGTTGGTTTTTTTATTTTCTAGATAATTCACACTTTTTTCTCGGAAATTTCACTTTCAATCAAATGTTTTGCAAATTATTTTCTATGAAATTATCAGCCGTAATTCAATTAACAAGAAATATTTTCTTTCATGTAAATTCCATACTTGCAATTAGACGCACCTGGGGATGTCAAATTCGTCCAAGTGTAATGAATGATCTCTCCTCAAGGTTCCGAGCTTCAGAGACCCTACAAAAAAGGCTTGGAGGTTTTCCCTTCGAAGCCTAACCGGTGCAATAATAAGTATGTGACTAGGTTGTTGTGTTCCATACTTCCATTGTTAATTGGTCCAGTTTCTGGTGCTAGGACCTCTTCTCAAGTAGGTTCTCCCGCCCCGCTTCGAATTGGGTCACTAATAATGGAGGGACTTTGTCACGCCCCCAATTTTTAACAATGGCAGAAGCATTTAAATATGTATTTCAAGTCCAAAATTGAGGGTGAAACCTTACAAATACAATTCAAAAGTATTGAGGCGCTTTCGCTGTGCACTCTGAAGATTAAATATCATGTGGACTACCCACAACGAAACCTCGGCCACACACCAAAATCTCAATCACATACATGTATCTCCTCTATTCTCAGGATGATCCGGCCATAAAGCTCTAAATTCAATATCTATATGATTGTAAAAACTGGGTGGGTGAGTATAGCGTATTCAGTGAATAACAACATGCATGAGCCCACACAAAACAATGCAAGGGAGAACAACATATGGCAAGGGTACAAACCTCGAGCACATCATTAGTTTAGCCTCTATCCAGAAGTCGTAGGATACAAATGTACAAATAGTCAAGACCACACAAAAAGACTATAGTATCACAAAGCAATACAAATATAATTCAAACACAGGTAGATAGCGCTACTAGCGAGACCCAAGAGTAATAACAATGGTTTATCGAATAATAGTTTATCGAATAACAAGTGTGCACACTTAAATATCAAATGTCAAAGCAATACAATAGAAGCATAGGAAGCAATTACGTATTATCGAATATCAAAGAGAATTAAGAAAGGCATGAGTTTCGAAGAGAGAGAGCCAAGACACGTGTTACTCACCTCAAAAATTCATCGAATAATCCCAAGTAAAAAAGTCCCCTCAAAGTCTTGATATTCTTTATTTAAAGCCATTTTTCAAGCTATAATCCTTCTATATATGGTAACAGACCCTTTTCAAAAGATAAATAGGCATTTTGGTGGCTTTTTAGGATTAGTTTCCATCTCACTATAGAGATTGACGAATTTTGGTGTAAGAAAGGAGAGTTTGAGGCGTTGGGAGGACTTTGAAAGACTTGGAGGACCTATAGGCCTATTTATAATAGTTGGAGTTAATTGTTTTTAGATCGGAAGAGCGTCGTGTATCCACCAATCACGGGGCGACAAGTGATGCGATAAGGCACCGTACATCTGGTGTCAAACTGATTGAGGAGTCCTTACACTTTGTCTCATCTTACAATTAAGTCACTGCTCTTTAGTTTATGTCAATTAAGTTACTACACTTTAGTTTATGCCAATTTGGAACCAAATTCTTTCTTTAGCGTCAATTGAATAACAATCTTTTAAGCTTCAAGAATTCTTGCAATGATATTCGAGTAATTCTTCCAAAACAGTAATTATGTTGGTTACTTTAATTGGTAGAAACTTTCGGGATGTTACAAACTGGGGATTGATGCAGTCGTCGGTGCCTCACGTTGTAGGAGTTGTTGCAACTTTGTGACCTGTCGTCACAAGAAATCCACAATAGCCTTTGGATGGGGTCGGAATACTACGTCGGAAGGTCATTCCCAATAGGGAATTGTTCATTGTTCTGGGTAGGAATCGAGGTACTAGGAGGGGGTCTTGGTTGGTAGGCCGGGGTCCTGTGGCTCATGATCTATTGTGTCAGGTAGACACCGTATTCCTCTTTACATGTTCGATTCCCACAGACGGCGCCAAAGGACAATGTCGAATACATCCAAGTGTAATGAATAATCTCTCTTCAAGGTTCTGAGCTTCAGAGACCCTGTAAAAAAGGCTTGGAGGTATGCCCTCAAGTGCAAGAATGAGTATGTGATCTTTAATATGGGAATAAATCACTACAGTATAGTAAGAGATAAAAATGGAGGACACCTTGGGAAGTGTATGTATATGTCTAGTATTTATAATAATATTCCTCAGCGAGGACAAAAATTTAGCTATAGGGGATTGGGCTTGTGAATGGTTACCCTGTTAAAAATAGGCTAAGCCCAAAGAATGAATAGTTCACAAATATAGCCCCTTCAGGATCCTTAGTGCCTTTTTCCTTTGAAAGAAGCACATGAGCTACATCAAAAAAACAGTTTGCCAGTTGATCATGTGGATTATCTTTAAAGAAAAAAAATGGCAAGTTGAAGGAATAAGTTTACCTATTTTAAAATTCTTAATTTTGATCGAGTTATAGTTCTGCTCGATGTCATCTGCATCCTAATGACCTTACTTACGAGCTTCTGCAGGACATATACCGGCCGGTGGATGAGTCGCTACTTCTGTACCGGATTTCCCTTGCTTCGATGTGCGCTCTTAATCCATTTCTGGATGGCCTGGTCGTAGACATGAATGTCTTAGAATTATGGGGAATGCCTGTATATTTATTTGTTTATCCATGGTATAACATATAATTTTGTAGCAGATTGATACTTTTTATCTTTATTTTTTTCTTAATAATTATCACTGTGCACCCATGATTACCTTGTGGAAATTTCACTAGAGAAGACGATACGTTATGCTGGGAATTACATCTCATACAAATTGATAGGGAATTGGGGATTGTACGATATTTTTAAAAAGTATTCTATCATGTTCAGTGTTACCATAACTAAAACTGAATTATATTTAGCGTGAACTAGAATTTAGGGTCTGTGTAATTTGTTGTTTAAGAATTAAGTGATATTCTAGGAAAACGCATGGCAGAGAACTAATTAAAATATGGAGATTTTTTAAAAATAATAATCATAACCCCACATCAGCCCCTTATGGCATTTAACCGTTGACCGAACTACTAAAGTAGACCAATAAAAAATAAATAAATATCGTCCCTATTAGTGGGTATCAGCTATGTCCACGTTAGTAATTAGTGTCATAACAAGCCAGTCGACTGGCTCTAGAATAGGATTGTAAGACTGAAAATGAAATCAATCAATTTCAACATTACAAATGTTAAGAGAATGGAATTTTTAACCAAGAATATAAAAAAAATACACTTGCACATTACTAGTGCATGGGTCTCTTGGCACCATGGCCAACATTTATTCAATCATTACAACGCATTTGTGCCAAGGAGAACAATATATGTGTCTAACTTGGAGGAAATAGAAGGAAGAAACAACAAATAACAACACTAGCATAATTGGGCTAATTCCAATGCAAAACATATTGAACCACATAGAACAAACCTAAGGAAAATGGATAGAGGAAAAATGCTACTAAGCAAGCCCAAGGACCATAAGTGCCTGAATGGAAGTATGCCATAATCCCTATAACGGCACAGACCACAAGAACTATTAGCACTTCTGCTGAATAATTCCATGTCAAATCCTTTGCATACACAATTGCTAACAAGGCTGTCAAATTTGAGATGTTGCTCATTACAACTCCACCATAAATCTGCAGGTCATAACTCATAAGAGTTAGTTCTACAGCTTTTCGAAGATTATGGGGATCAAAATGAACATACAATTAAATTGGAGGACTTGGATTAAAAAACATTGAAGGACTAATTAATTTGACTGTAATGTTCAAGCACTTTCCAAATTTCCTGTTATAGCACCTCCTATCTCATGTGGCATGCATTGATTCACGCCACATATATTTTAAATACACATAGTGTGCATCAATACATGCCACATGGGGTAGAAGGTGCTGTAACAGCACATCCGGGAAGTGCTTGAAGATTTTCAATTAATTTGAATAAAATTTGAAATTAAGATCGGAATAAATTGTACAAGATCAAAACTGAAAGGATTTAATATACAAATCCTGATAAAAAATGGACGGTGCGATCCCCCCATCATCCCCGTTGTTGTATCATTCCATTTGGTATGATTTATAATTGATTTGATTTATAATAAAATTTGAATTTTAAATTTTTGGGACTCTTATCAAATTCTACAATTGACATCTCACACACTCATCACATCAAATAATAACTTTTTACTTTTCAACAAAATTTAACCAATCAAATTAAGCTATATGTCCTAAAAATTCAAATTTCAAAATATATTACAAACTAATCTAATTATAAACGATACCAAATAGACTTATGTTACACGATATTTTCCCTATATATTCTCCAAGGGTTTATTAGATGAGTGGGTGCCATATAAATAAGACTTATGGAGAACTCATGGAGGTTTAGACAATCGATCGGCAAGAATTCACATTTACAGGGGAAAAACGTTAAAATTATTAAAGATTATTAGACTTCACAGGATGATCAGAATGTTATCTTTCTCATCGATTGAAAATGTTGCTTCAGTTTAATACTACAAGAAAAAGCGCTATCAGTAACGGAAATTTCCATTCTTAGCAGGGTCAATCTCGTTGCTAACCCTATTAATAACGAAAAAATACTGTTGCAAAATCTATTACCAATTCGATGGTGGCTAATTTAGAAACAGAGTGCAAATTCCGTTTCTAATTAGCAACAAAACTTTCTATTACTAATTAGTAACGTAAAAACTTCCTGATACTAATTAGTAATAAGTTAGGCCGTTACTACTAATTAGTAATAAGCTTTTGTTGCTAATTCCGTTACTAATCGTGAGCTTGAATTTAAAAAATATATATGTTTTTGTTTAACCCGACCCGACCCGTGATAGCACAACCCAAACCCCCAACCCATGAGAATTAATTTCCTCTAATGCTCATGATTCGAACTTGACTTCTCGTAGTTGGAGAGTAAAGTCTCAACCGCTAAGCTACCGTATAACTTCGTTAACATATTGTCCCATAATTTATATAAAGTACGTTCTAGTAATTTTGCCAATTTAGAAATATTGAATTTTCCTTTTCAAACATGGGGTTTTTTTATTAACTAAACTTTTGCTATATATTATTTCATATATGTCATTTATAATCTAAATTTATTTGTTTGTGTCAATTAATATAAACATTTTTTTAGACTGGTTTTCTAAACTATAATATATATTCATTTTTAAATAAAATTAGAAAATGAAAAAGTCAGTCTATTAAAATTTTCTACGAACTGAAACAAGAGTGCCGTTCAAAAACTTCCCAATTTCAAATTCATGTGGTGTCCATCTGTAGATGCTACTTTGGGAGGAAAATTTTTTAACAAAAGTTTCAGAAATTTTTTAAAAATTTTAAGTGAAACAATTATAAAGTTTTTCGTTCTTCGAGAAATTAGTGACAGAAAGGTCAAGCAACAGTCAATGATCGTTACAAATAGTGACCGATTAGAAACGAATTATTATCAACCGACATAGTTTCATTACTGATTCCATTGGTAATTTTAAATATATATTTAAAAAAATATGAAAAAAATATTCGTAATTAAGTTGTTGGTAATCCGTTAATAATGACAAGTGGTTTTCGTTACTATTTAGTAATAGATTGGTAACGAAAAGTAGCAATAGAAATGATTTCATTACTAATTCCGTGGTTATGCGCGCTCCTTTATTAACAAGTAATTATTATTATTATTATTATTATTATTATTATTATTATTATTATTATTATTATTATGTTACTAATAGTAACAAATTGTTTCCGTTACTGAATACCGTTACTATTCAGTAACAGATTGCTGACAAAAAAGTAGCAACAGAAATGATTCCATTACTAATTGCTTATTTATGTGTATTCTGTTACTAATATGTCACTACTATTCTGTTGTTAATAGTAACAAATTGTCTCCATTACTAAAATTTTGTTACTATATGTGCCTTTTCTAGTAGTGATATTAATCTTCTACAATTAAATTGATAACTTCAATTGTCATATGCAGATAATAGTTGTTTAATTAATTTCTTACGCTCAGGAAACTTGAGATGATTTCATTTTCCTACACAGCAAATCAAGTTCAATCAAAAGGGGAAGGTACTGATTACCTCTGAAAATGTTAACGAAGCAAGATCTTCAGCCTTGCGATGAGGGGACGGGCAGATTGCAACTATTCCCGCTCTTGCATTCATGGCCAATGGCACCACCACAAACGTGATGACAAAAGGAGAGGCATTCATGGAATCTGATAAGTGTAGGATGCTACCTGTGAGAGGTTCTTCAAGAAAGGTCATGAAAGCAATACCCAGCATAATTTGCAGCACGCATTTAACAAAAATCCATATCGTTAGCTCTTTGTTTGCTACCTTTTCCTTAATAACCTGCAATGCATGGGATTAAAAGAAAAAAGTTATCAAAATCAAAATCAAAACCAAAACAATGTATAATACGTCCATATATATATATATATATATATATATATATATATATATATAGACACATAAAATAATTGCATTGACAACTTTGCTTGCCTCATGAATATTTCTTGAAGTGGAATCAGCATTTTCCGTCTGCTCTTTGGCATCTAAAACCAATTGCCTGCAACCATCTTCGAATTCTTTAAGGCTGATTAAGTCATCCTTGTCCTTATCAAATAATCTCTTTATTTCTTTATAAGCCAAACTTTTTCCGTCGATGTTCATGATCTCCACTGCCTCGACTAATTCAAGTATCAAGTTTTCGAGTTCGTCCTTACTGATACTGTGGTCTTCGTTTTTATCTATTTCTGAAAATAAACTGGATATTCAATCATACAGTGAGAGCCGGCCTTTAATAATATGTAGATTTTAATTATATATTTATAATAATAATGCTTCTTTACCTTCTGACGAGTTTAAGGTTAAGATTCCCATCCTCATTGGTGAGCGCTCCATATCGTTGCAAGTGGCGCAAAAATTCCGTTCGCAGGGTCTTGTTGTAGGCTAAACTTCTTTGTTGCATCCAAGGATTCATAACCTAATTATTAAAAAAAAAAAAAAAGAATAATATTAATAATTAAGATCAAGAAGAAGTCTACAACAATAATTTGTAAGAATATCAAAATATAAATGGTGAAATTCGATTTAGAAACGATCTCCTCCTCCAAGATGGAAAAATAGGACATGGCAGTGCTTTGTCAACTACGGGTTCTATATCTCAGCTTCCCACTGGAGAAGAAAATCAGCCCCTGATATTTAAGAATGTCATTTTGATTTTCAAAAATTCCAAGGTTAGCATATCTCTGTGAACATGATTGGACAAATATACCCTATTTAATAAGCATTCCATCAAACGTCGTCATCTCCTCGCAGCCTACCCTATATGAAGAATGTGGCGGTGGTGATTTGGAGATGGTAGTGGCGGTGGTGATTTGGAGATGGTGGTAGCGGTTGTGAAGGAGGTTTTTTAGCTCTGGTGTAGTCAGTAAATATTTCCAAATAACTTTTTATTTCTAAAAGCTATCATTTCTGTGAAAAACTAAAGCAAGTTGCTTTTTGACAATTTTCATGCATACATATATACAACTTCTCACTACGTATGGAGTTATGAATTTACTCTCCTTGGCCCCCATAAAAAGAGAAGAGATTAAAGAAAGTAACAAGTTAGATATACTACAAAATATGTTAATTCTTGACGAGGGACAAAAATATATAATTATAGAATTATTACTTCTACATGTTAATTGTTTGAATCAATCATGATATATACCTGGTGGACAAAATAAAATAGCAGCATCGCGAATGATACAGTAAGTGCTATCAAAGTCACCATGTGGCTACCCAATGATGTTTTGAAGATATCGAGTAATTGTACGACAATATAAGGAATCAAAGACAGAAGCATTAACCCAGCCATATGATGTGTCTTGTCGTCGATGTTAACAGTAGCTGGAGCTACAATGTTGGAGAAAGAACTGTCAGATAATTCTATTTAGACCAAAAAAAAAAAAGTGTACAAAAGGTTTGTCAAAATAATATACATGTATGTAGTCAATGTGATTATTATTGAAAGTAAAAGATCATGTCATACGTATCTTTTGTTAAATTTTCTGTATGGCTTTTTTCAATAATAGCACAGCTGATCATCTATTTCACAAGCAAATTAAGCTCACATGCTTTATAATGTGAAGAAGTGAAAGAGGCAAACCCATTAAGCCACGGAATACTGTTTTAGCCAGCGAAGGATTAGAACTAGTTGTTGCGGATTCCTTTTGCCACTTTATCTTGCTCAAAAATAAACATACTCCCCATTGTATTGTAAGAGTGAAGACAGTCATTCCGGCATAAATGCCCACACCAAGTGACACCTTAGTTTGAGCATCATCTTTGCTACTGAAGACTCCTGATGCTGCGAGAGAAAGTCAATTTCATTAAATGTAAGAATGAATCAAAAGAAGAAAAAATCTTGAGTTACCACTAATTGTACAAAGAATAATACTATTTAGCACCAATGGTGTTTGACACCAGTCTATGTGGCAACTAATGTGGCATTGAATGATAAGTGAAATTAAATGAATGAATAAAGGACCCATTTGATTTAATTTATCCTTTAATGTCATTTTGATATGGTGTCAAGCACCAGTAGTGCTAAATAGCATTACTCCATATGTCATATATGTGTATGTGTGTGTTATATCTGTACAAATAGTGGTACATGTAGCATTAATTCTCACTAAAGAATTTGCATAAAGATCAATTCATGTGCTATAGTAGGGCACTAGTAACTTAAACTTACCGATCATAATCAACAATGCAGGCAACCCAACCAGAATTCTGAAAATAATACCAACAATGTTGCTTGCGCCAAGAATTTGAAACAATACCTTGCTCCCCGTTGCCATCTCCATTTCTCCGAACATCATTAGGCCCTGATAAACAAGTATTTGGAAAATGTAGCCCGCGGCATTTTCTGCGCAAGGCAAGAAGCCATATTCAAGCTCACAAGTGTGTTTGGTGGGAATAGAAGCATTTGCATTAAGAACAGAAGACTCATCATTGTCAACGAGATCAACTCCATCTGAGATCAAATCGGCAGAGGAGTAGAGTCTTATAATTCGACACTGAACAAAGCCGATAAAAAGTATGAGCAGAAGGAAGCGTAATGCTAGGACGGCCATTAATTTTCTCACTAATGGAACAAAATTATATATGCTTGATGAAGTGTTGAAGGATGCACACTTATATATAGGAAATACACCATGCAATGGCTTGTTAAGGTAAGTACATGTGAATATGCACAAAAATTTTGTTATTCTTTCTTATAATTTGAACATGAGTAATATTACACTTCCCTGTTAGTTTATCAATTAGTTCACCAGTTTACAGTTTTAACTTTAAAATATCTAAAGCTCAAATTATTTAAAATGACCTTAATTGACAGTTTTACCCTTCTTGTTAATACATAATCGGTGAATTAATTGAACTTGAGACCTCTACGTCCCAGGGTCTCAACATTAGCCCCTTAACCAAATGAGCTAAGGCCTTATTAACATAAAATATTAATATATTATAAGTACATTAATCCTTTTTTTTTTCCTTTTTCATAATTAGAAAATTATACATAGAGCTACTTCTTGTTTACCTCTTAGTCCAATGAAAATATTCAAAATAACCCGCAACTTATAGGGATTTATTCTAGACTCAAACCATGATCATGAAAGTCATTGCTGGAGAAATAAATTCCTTTTTTGTTTCTGCGAAGAAGAATGCCGTATCCTTCCTTTTAGTTTTATTCATTTTACATATGAAGGATAATGAAATTAGCGTGTTCCTAATTTCTGCCCGGTATGTGCAACTAACTGATAAAGAGAGAATTTAACGGGAAAGAGAATCAAAATTAACATCCCGTATATGTTAATAATAATTCTGCAAGGAGAGTCAAACAATTCAATTCCTTCAAGTTGCCAATATAACGAGGAAAAGAAGAAAATAAAAATAAAGTCTTGATCTAAACAAATGTGCATAAATATATATTAAAAATGACTTTCTATTTATTTAAATTAAATACTGAGACCCGAAAAACTCGGGCACATGTGATGTCAACGCGTAAAAAATTGTGGATAGTGTGAATTAGAATATCGTTTTCCTTTCACTTTTCTTTTTTTTTTTTTAGGGGTGGTGGGGTTGGGTTGGGGAGGTGAGGAAGGGAAATAAAATATCTTTAGTGCACAGAAGAACAAAAGAAATGCATTATAAAATAGCCAATATGAATGCATGCCATTGTATCTGAATCATTCTTAAGGACAAATTTTGAAGTCAATAAATATGACTTCAGATTATTGTGAGTAGACCATATATGCAAGCTATTTTGTCAACGAAAACTGGATAGAATTAACGGGGCGTGCAACTAGTAGAAGTTAACTTAGAATTGATCATCATATTTTCACTTTGTAAGCATTATTATTATTGTTGTTGTTGTTGTTATTTGTTCTAGTGGTATAGACGCTTCTTACTGAATTATTTGATTCGAATTCAAATCAATCTCACCTCTGTAATACGCAAATTTTTAAAAAAGTATTATCATTATTATTTTTTATTCTTTTAATGCGAGTACCGTATTGTGATAAGGGAATTTTTCCTCTTTCTTTTCTTGAATGCTTGTGTGATAATGGAATTGGTTGCTTATTATTTTAAAATTTTGTTCGTCCAACGCGCTTCTCTTCCCCGTGAAACGATTTGAACGGGAAGGATTATCATAGCGTAAAATGGAAAGCTGAAAATTACGCAGGTCCCTCTTCATGACGGATTCCACCTATCATCAATCTCGAAGAAGCTACTCTTGAATGCAAAAATGGAGGTAGAAAATTGATTCCAAGTAAACGTATGTTTCTTTTTCTATTTGAAAAGAAGCATGCAAACGTCATTTAGATACAAATAAATGAAATAATCATGAAAACGTCACCGTACCTTCTAACTCTAACAAAAAATAAAAAATTTCAACTTGAAGAATTTAATGGAAAAGTGAATTATTTAATTTTTCTTTTTTGTTAATGTACGTATCCCCAAGAAAAGAACAAAATCCTCCAGCCATCATTTATTGGCTAAAGTAGAGTATTATTCTGATTATTATTTATCGTTATTTTATTATTACTTTATTATTATATACTGTTAGTATTTTATGATTATCACACTAAAAGACAAATGAGCCGTAGTTGGGTTTGGACAAATGTTTCAAAAACTCAAAATTCAAAATTTAAAATGTATTATAAACCAATTGATTTATAATTGGTTCCAAATAGCTCCAATAGAAAGCGCTTACATTTTTAGAAGCTTTCGTTAAGTTGATGATATTGCATTCCATATGGAACTTGAGAACCAGGCGTGGATGTTTTATATTTATATTTCTGCTTTTCAGTTGGCAACTGATCAATATTTTTTATAATAAAAATGTTTAAAAACCTAAGTTTTGTAATAAAACATTCTACTCTAAGTGGCCTGCTTTTCAGCTGCAACTTAGTATCATTTCATTAGTTTTACTTTCTTTTTTCCCAGAAATTTAATTAAAAAATAACTAAAAGTGAAGCCACTATTTTTTTAATTTTTTAATTAAGCATCCAATAAAATTATGGTATGTACCCACTTATAAATCAATTTATAAATAAGCCGTTTTATAAACCATTGCCAAACGTATTTTTCATTTTCTGTTTTGTAATTTTTGAAGAACAAAACTTATTTGTTTTTTTCCTTTTTTTCACTACTTTAAATTTCTTCCTTTTAAAAAATTTTCGTTATTCACAAAAATGCATCTTGAAAAATGTGAAAGTGAATAAGTTTTCAATATTTTGGAATTTATACATACCCTTGTATTTATTTAATTACAAATGCATAAATGATACATTCTGAGGGGTGTGCCTAAATTAGTGGGCATATGTATAAATTTTGTACACTATGTATGTACACAAAGAGACCCACTCATAAATAAATAAATAAATAAATATATATATATATATATATATATGGCGTACAAACTATTGCAACTTGAAGAAAATCATTGAAAATTGAATTATTTAAATTTGTTAACAAATTCTGCGGAATGTTCAATTATTTGATATTCTCTTTGCCATTGAACTGTCTCTTTATCCATTGATTGCACGATGTTGATGGCCACGAATAGAAAATACACTAACATCCCTTTCATAAAAACAAAGAGAAACAAGTTTCATTTTACTGCAATTGTAGTGAGTGTTTTATTAGAAGTACTAAAGAACAAGTAAAGATTTATGTAGTCTAATAACATTAATTTAAGTATACTTGTCACACTCACACCTTAATTAAATGTTCAATGCTTCTTCTCTATAATCTCTTTGTAATTCAAAAGAAGAAGTACTAAAAGACAAACTAGAGTTTCCCACTCGGCAAATGTTAATGGTAGTACATTGTTTAATTTTTGGTAATTTTCACTTTTTATCCTTGTATTTTTAATTTGACACAATTTTTTCCTCAATTCTCTTTTCTCTATTTGGTATCCAATCTTTCATATATACACATGTTTCGCTCCTAATCTTAGACTCTGTAAATTTTCCAGTTAAGCGAGACGTCAGTGATAAGAGGGGTAAATTTGTCCTCAATTTTTCATACATTCACACATTACATCCCCAATATCAAATGGCGTCAATTTTATGTTTATCTACGGCAGCATCTCAGTGAGGGAAAATTTGGAATAAAACATAAGAAAACTCACTCCCAGGGTCCTTCCTTCCAAAAATGTCTTAATCCTTTCCCTCCATAAATTTCACAGGGTTAATTAGCAGCTTATCTATCCATAAATTTCTCTCCTCTTTTTTTCTTAGATAATAATTCAAACATGATATCACGTGGTTCCCCTTTTTAACCACTGAATTGTAAGTCGTCAAGGAAAAAGTGGACTTTTATCAGATGTGTAACATTTCCATGAACGCTTTCGTGGTCTTATTTGTGGTGTTGGCCATGAATGCAGAAGTTGCAATCGCATATCTCCAGCCAGTCACAAAGATGAAAAGACTGCTTCTTTTAGCATTTACAGAGCTACACGAGTCTTTCAAACAATCTTACTTGAAAGTTTTATCATATATGCGAAGGAAAAGGAAAAAATGTTGTTGTTCCCCAACGAGAGAGAGAGAGAGAGAGAGAGCAGGGAAGAGAAAAAAAAGGAGGGGGGGAGAGTGGGGAAGCGGTCGGGCACCATTAAAATATGTATGTATACATTTAAATGACAAACTACAAAAAAACTCAACTGGATAACCGAAGGAGATATGAAGGAGATGCCAGGTAAACTCTTGTTAGTCCTTTATTTGAAAGAAGCACATGAACCGTGCATTAAAAATTTTCAAGTACGGTTTATCAGTTCACGTGGATTCTCCTTTTTAATAAAAATGCTGTCAAATAGAATACTTGAAGACTGATCTCCAGTCTAATTGGCATCAATACATTAGAGGATGAGTTGTTATGCATAATTATATGGGGGTCCCCATTTATACAATAACTTATACAATAACCAATAAGAAGATGACAACTAGACTGGAGACCGGTCTCAAGACTAGATAAATAGCAGTATTCTTTTCAAAGTAACTAGAAACTGGGATGGATGACAAAGGAAGGTTAAACTTAATGCCTGGTAAACGTGAAGTCTTCTTTTATTCAAGATAAATCACATCATTACAAAATTTAAAAAATCCATCGGTTTCATTTTTTTTTTTTTTTGGAAACCATCAGTTTCATGTTGACTTGCTTAAAAAATGGCAACTTAAAGGAATTTAATTAATTTGGATGTTTGATTCTTTTAAGTATTGGCCGTTGAATTATACTAGGGCAAAAATAAAATATGACTTGACACAAGGAGAATAAATATGCAGCATTATCATGTATTTTGTTAACTAATGCGACCTCTATATAAATTGATGCAGTATTCTTTATCATAATTTATTATTATTATTATTATTTTTTTTTTTTGGTGTCTTATAACAACAGGCAGTTGGATTTTGCGGAATACTCACTTGACAAAAAATTGATTTACAATGCAAATTGCATTTTTGCTTAAATAAATAAATGGAGACTATGCGGAGCAGGCCAGCCAATTGACGGGAATCATGGGTGGAGGCTCAGTTTGGGATTACTTTTGGATGCACAACTTCTACTTTGTTGAAAAGCACACTTGATGAAAGTGTAATTTTAGGGAAAATAATGATTATTGGACAAGTAATAATCTCCTACAATATATTTTGAAAAGCAGTAGAAAGGTAGTTTTTCAACTTCTGCATTTAGCTTCTCCAATTAATAATAACTAGTTTTTCACTACATCCAAATTTTAGTAACAAAGTATAACATAATGTCGTCTTGTCATCTGTTTAACCGGTGAATTATTGTTAATTTATAGATTTAAATGAAAAAAACTTTGTCAGAAAATAAACAATCGAAATTATAAAATTTATGTTATGTATATTTTTAACATATAGAACACTTTAGTTTGACAATTTATATGACATGTTAGAAGTAAAAGGTCATCAATTCAAACTTTATATGGCTTTGAATTTTCCAAAAAAATTAATTTGTCAAACTTTGTGTTAGGATGCAGGACGAGTTACGGGGGTCAACCAAAATCACGAGTTGTCGCAGTCTTTAACCGGAGCACTGCAACCCGTTTCAATCACGTCACCCCACCTAGCCCACAAACCAGTTCTCAGAGTTTCCTAGATGGATTTTAAGTCAATGCACAGCGGTTGATGCTAATTGATAACATGTTGCAATAAGAGAAAAGAAAAAAAATGATAAATAAAAAATAATAATAATAAAATTAGGGGGAGGTTATAAGAAAAACAAAAATAAAAAGAAATAAAAAGGAAAAGGATAAAACGTTAAACAAGGAAAAAAGAAAAAAAGATAATAAAATTAGTGGGTAATTATAGAAAAAATATGAAAAAATAAAAAGGAAAGAAGTTGTGATAGTTACTTGGTAGGAAAAATTAATGGGTGATTACATCATAATAGGAAAAAAATAGATAAATAAAAGAAAAATGCTGGTTATAGAAAGAAAAGGAAAATATATATATTAAAAATAATATAAGTTTGTCTGGTTTTATATTTTCCTGCCACTGATCTGGCATTGTAAGTTCACTGATGACCTTACTTGTGATGTTATTGGTGTACTAGATCTTCTTTTTTATTTTATTTTTTTCTTAAGTACTGTTTGATTAGAAGTAGGCCTGGGCATTGGGTCGGGCAGCTCTGTTTTGGCCCGAACCCAAGCCCAGGC